>LGSM01000006.1:0-191096 GCA_001314345.1 Phytophthora multivora | reverse complement strand
GTGGTACACGAACAGCAAAAGTGTCTCTAGGCACTGGTGTTTTGTGCCTGCAGCATCCACTTAATTACGACCTGTTTGGTGCCTCTAACACTGATCTTTAAATAAAGTGATTTAGGATCCAATACCTATTTAGGATTTAGGATCTGTATCCACTAATCACCGTCGCCTCGCCTGTCTTAAGGTGGCCCCGTCCCAGAAAATTTAGGAAAGCGGCAAAAACCCATTTTTACACTCCGATTTACAGGTAAATCGGGGTTTTTATGCGCTCAGGGATTAAGTGAGTTTTATATTAATTTAGGTCTTTTACGTGGTTAGTTAAAAATTAGTTTAGGTCCTTTGCCAATATTAATAATAATTATGGAGCCGATACGCGTGACGTATCGGACGCCGCTGGACGGCGAACTGCGCGCGTGTCTGACGATGCGGCTGATCCAGTACTTGCTCTTCATGCGTGGGCAGATTCCGTGGTGCGTTTTAGCTGCGAAAACTGCTTTTATCGAGCGGTATACCAACAAAAAGGTGATGTTCCAACTCGCTACAGTCTTTACGACGACCTGCTGTCGTTTGTGGAGAATTATAAACTCCAGCAACAGGAACAAAGCGGAGGGCCAAGAAGAAAAAGGTTTGGCAGTGCTGAGGCCAGTGGGAAGGAGGAATGATCTAACTTTGCGTTGTGACTAGATTGCCAATGGGTGGAGGCATCAAGAAGGCCGTCAAATGTGTCGAGGCATCGGAGCTGCTGTTCATTGAGCGGTTGAATGCCATTTTCTCCTTGAGAGTGAAGAGAGGTGAGTAGGTATTCGACGGTATTTATTTGACTGATTCGATGCTGACTGAGCGACAGTGGCGTTGGTGTTTGGGTCGTCGATAATGAGTCCGAGGGAGGTTGAAATTGTCGACTTTAGCGAGGCCCAGTACATGATAAATGACGCTGAGCCTCCGACTACCGCTTCACCAGATACAGATCAGGAAGATATGTCGCTTGAGGACTCGCAGACACTCATTCCTCCGTCGCCATCTATGACGAGGGAGAAATTGATGCGTCTGTGCGCGCAGAAACTCATGCGTGCAGTGTTTACAAGTGCTGTGGAGCAGTTCTCAAGGTGAGGATGGCTGTTGCGTGGATATTACTTGTCTTAGAGATTTTAACCTTTTCGTTGTTGATATTTTACTAGAGCACTATCGGCTACAAAGTTGCATGTTGCTGTGCTGGCGGAGCGTCAGTCAACGCGCATTCCTGGATTTCTTCCAAAGCAACACTTCAAGCTTCGCCTTCCAAAGGATAAACGTGGAGCACGGACGCACTATATTTCGATAATTGATGGTGTTGATCGCTCGGAACAGGCCTCGAATTACACTGACAACCCAGAGAACAGATCGTCCGAAGGAAGCCACAGCGTGGATAATGGAGTGGAAGTATCAGCTGACGTAAATTTCGTGTGGTATGTTCTGGAGCAACCCATACCTGGTTTTTCTGAGGTTATCAACACGCTCGACAGTCAAAAGGCGTGAGTTGAAGACGAGCAACGCAATCCAAAAATATTCTCCAGGATACGTTGACGTGGATGAGATTTCTGATCCTGAGGTTGATTGATGAGGACGAAGGTTGTGGAAATGGTAGAAGTTAGCGCAGTTGTGGATTTTATTCGGGAAAAATGCAGCAAGCCCCCTCACCGACAGCCTTTGCTTCACTGGAAGAACGGATCGCGCATCTGAACTGGAGGAAAATCTGCAACGAGCGGGAGATTCAGGGCACTCTTCGATACAGTAAACAGCTCCAAGACCGGGATGAGTTCATCCGCGCCGCCAAGAGTGGCAACAAGGCCGTCCGTGAGCGGATGCAACAGGTGATCAAGGACGAGTTCAACAAGCCACTCCCTGTGACGGCCCAGTTCTACGAGGAATTGACTGCGTCGCAACGTGAAGACGAGCTAAAGGCTCAGAAAGTGGCCGAGAGGCACATGACTCAGCTGCACAACATCCAGGCGAAGCTCGACGCCCGCGAGGCCCAATTGTCGCGCAAGAAGGAGTTCGAGCGGAAGAAAAAGGAGCTATTTGCAGGGAATTAAGGACTAAATCTTAACGGAATGTCAGTAGCTCGATGTCGAAGATGAGGTTGGTGTTGGGCGGCACGAGGCCTGGGAATCCTTTGCGTCCGTAGGCCTTGTCTGCTGGGATAAACAGTTTGGCGCGCTCTTTCATACACAAACGCTCAACGCCTTCATCCAGCCCTGGAATCACTTGTTCAGCGCCGAGTTTAAACTTGAAAGGCTTCTCTCGGTCACGTGATGAATCGAATTTCTTGCCGTCCTGAAGCTAAATGGAAGATGAGGAATTGGCTACACTAACACAGAAGCAGAGGAACGTACATATCCCGTGTAATGGATCACCACAGTCTGTCCCTTCTTGGGGTAGTTGAGGCCGTCGCCAGCGACGAAAACTTCAACTTGGATCTCTCCATGACGCTGGAGCCATTGGTGTCAACTTAGGAAAAAGCCTCTAGTCGACATTTGGAGAATAAACGCACCACGTTGGAGATCACAAAGTCTTTAGGCTCCATCATGGTCGCTGAGAAGAAGCTTTCCTGGTTGTTACTCTTGACAGAATTCCCTAAATAAAACAACATTCGCAGCAACTTGTGTGGTGTATTCACGCCCTACCTAAAACAAAATAATACCCTGGTAGCTGCTCATTGCATTAGAAGAGCGGTTTCCCCTCCATTGCGGATTCGAAACGAAACTCATTCCGGGTGCTCGGTTTTCTTCTTGTGGCGAGGGCTCGACTTCTTCGCTGGCTTCGTAGGAGGCGAGGACTTGGCCTTCGGTTCCGCGGTCTTAGCGTCCCCTTTGCCTCCCGGGTACAGCAAGATCAGCGACACCTGGATGGCACCCATTGTGAGCGCGAACAAATTGGGGCAGATGACGAGTGGGTCACCCAGCATGACACCGTAGGTGGACCAAATGGAGCCAGCCACGACGTTCATGGCCGACATGCCAAAGGGCAAGCAGGACGCGTCCTTGCGGCGCAGAATGCTCTTGAGCTGCAGCAGCGGCGAGGCAGCCGTGAACACCGACAGGATGTTGGCGGGAATCCCCGTGATCATCTGCGTCTCCTCGGGCGAGCGCGTCACCACTTGGTAAGCCAGCAAGAGAATCACGAGCATGGCCGACGTCAGCATCCGAGTGGCCTGCGTGCGGTCGCGCGCGTACTTGTAGAAGACCAGCACGTAATACGATCCCAGCATGGCGCCGAGCAGCGACGTGCCGCCCACCACGGGGTTGCTCGTCGTCCAGCCATATAAAGTGTAAATGACGCTCTGCACGAAGTAGAAGAAGAACGGGGCGAACGAGAACTGCAGTGTGCTGCGCGAGCGGCGGATGGTGGCAACGGTAGGCCTGTCAAAAGGGGGAATTAAGTGAGTGAATTGTTATAAAATGGGGGGAGGAGAGCACACTCGCACCAGGGAGAGATGGCGAACACGATGGACGAGCCTACAGCCACGACAGGCACGGACTTGGCTGCCAGGAAGTACGTCATGTAGCCGGCATTGACCAGCGACTGCATCGACATGTTGCCTTTTGCTGCGTAGCTCCTCGCAGTCTGTGGCGGTTTCAAAACTGAGAGGAATTGCCCTTAACATTTGATACCCGGTTATCACACATACTTGAAGAAAGTGTTAAATAAGTTTTCCATTATTTCACATCACCTTCTGTTTTTAATAGTATTGTGAAACACTATATTTCTGAGGTGACTGGGCCACGTGTACCTTATCTCCTAAGACGCAACATGGCTACATCAAGTTGAAGTCATGCAATCGGCCAAGCTTTAGCGAGTACGGCCCTTTCCTCACTTGCTGTATACCACGTACAGGCCTCAGGGAACGACACTCAGCCGGTTATTTCGTTGACAGTCCAGCGAAGCAGCAGCACGTTGAAAGTGCGGATGGCTCGTCGAGGCATGAGCCTTGCCAGCAGCAGGATCACCACGTCTTGCGCTTGATAAACGTGTTTGCCATAGAAGAGGAACCCTGTGAGCAGCACAGCTTCCACGGTCGAACAGCGAGCACCTTTCTGCATCATGTACGCGATGTCTCCGCAGTCAGTGAAGAGTCTAGCGAACGGCACGCCAAGACAATGTTGCTCGAACGAAGTGAGCGGAGGCGAGGATGTTTCTCGAGTGATACACGATACAGAAGGGCCGATATCCGTAGCTCCTCGAGCACCCCCAATGCTTGGATTTATCCTGCGCTTCAAGGTCAGAATGATTGAATTGGGCTTCGTGGTTGAGGCCTCGAGTCGATTGCTAGTGCTTTTGTGAGCGGTCATTGCAATGATTCCAGCAACTGATCCCAGACCCAAAGACACGATCGTTAATACTAAGGCCAAGTTGTGCGTGAATACAAGACAGGAGTCTCGCAACTTGCACAAGGTCGCTCCTCCGCTAGAAATTTTCCTTAACAACCCGCCATTGACGTCGATAATATACGAGAGCGAAGTCAGACGAAAGACGTACAACGCAGTCGCCACGCACGTTACCATTAACAGCTGAGTGAGTTCCCATGCCAGTCGGAAGTGGCGAGCTAGTTAGTTGTTGTTCCCCTGATCTCGCCTTCACCATGTTGACGAACGAGTACGAGAAGGCGAAGAAGCAAAACGTGAGATTCGCTACGGATTCTATCGTCAACGTGCCCGTAGCAAGACCAAGGTAGTAGATATCGGAATTCGTGACGAGATGATACGTCACTTGAGCGAAGTACAGCACCTGCATGCGCCCATTCTGACAGCGATACGCCCATATCTGTGTGAGTAGAACGGAGCGTTTATGGGACATCACTTGGTAGCAACTGATGATGCCCATGAGCAGCATTTGAAGCACCACCATACCAGGAAGGACACTGATCTTCACTGTGTCGCCAAATCGATTTCGGAAAACGTTGAGCATCATCATCACTCGATTCTCTTTGTCAGTATCGATCTTCGTCACCCATTCCCACAGAGAATTATAGTAGTTATGAATACAAACGTTCTCAGTACTACAAACAGGTAACTCGTCGGGTGCTTGGATCATCAGTCCGTAAGGTTCCCAGCGTGGAACAGCCGTACAAGAGTCCTCGACGAAGATCCCAGATGTATTAACTTCGCGAACGCGGCACCCTCGGAAATAGGCCCGAAATAATGGCTGCGTGACGTTGGGTACTTTGTATACGGTCTCTGTGGCTGGAATGACTTGGGGAACGAAGGCGAGGCTGCTAACGAAGTCGTAAGGGAATAATTTGACGAGATCAGGAACAAACTTTAGTCGATCCTCTCCATTTGTTGACAATCCTAATTTTGAGTCAAAAAGAGTTTCGATATCGGGACGACACTCAGTGTAATCTGGAAAAACACTGAAGTCTGCCGCAGGCACTGAAGAGTATTCAAAACTATTGGGCGTTGTTTGGAACAGGTAACGTCGCAAAATGCTGTTCATCGTCCACCTTGTTCTGCATTTTTCAGAGTTTAGAATTCCAAATTCAAGTTCTCGAATCATTCGAGGCGATACTGAAATATTGAGGCTGGTGATAATACGAAGGATCTCGTCAGCTTCGCCGGAAATGATGGTCTGTGGTGAACCCCACTCGTTAAATCCTGTGATGCAGACCACTTGGTTAGCTTCGAGATAGCTGGCAAGTGCGAGAACTTCTTCACTTAGTTCCGTTGTGATACTGCTGTCATTTGTAGTTCCTGGAAAATAGGTTTACTCAAAAGTGCGCTTTGTCCAAAAGCACTGAAATGAAGCAGAGCTAGCGAGCACGTCCGGTTGCAATTTGTACATCCGCCGATCATTACTCGGTCCATTTCGCTGAACGCGAAGTAGCTCTCGGACGACTCAATCAGGACATTTCCACCGCTCAGGTACGAGGTTTTGGCGAATACTAACGTGAGTAGGAGAGGAGCTACAAGAACCCGACCGCCAATTGCAAGCACAGCCAGCACTACTGCGATGGATACCTCATGTCGTCGAGAAGATTTCAGACCCGGTTGCTTCTGCCCCGTTGGAGACGGAAGTACATGTATCGTTGTCATCGGACGATGAAGCGGTGATGTATTGTTTTTGGCACAAATGGCCACTTGAAACTGACGCAAATTAGATTTTGTCCCTTCCAGCATGTTAAATATCACTTGTTTGAAGCTGCAAAATGTGTCATGACCTTGTCAATGAGGTCTGACTGCAAATGGTGACTTAAACCCACGTACCACGACCGAGTTCGTGCTTGTAAAGCCAACAGTTTCTCTGTCGGTGTCCATTCCCCCCACTGCGAATTTCCGTTTTCGGTCTCCTTGGAGTTTGTCGACATGGAGTCGCCGTTCTTCTTGAAGTATTCGTTCATCAAGCGTGGAAGATCTCGTTTCCAGTCGCTCACGAAGAGAACAGGAGCATTCAAACGACGAAGAACGCCATGAACATCTTCAGGAACACAACGCCAGGAATCCGGATACGCTGGGTGGAAAAACACTCCAGGCGGTTGACATTGCGCCGGCAACTCCTCCACAATGGGGATTGATCCGGACGATAAGGCCTCCCAGATCCGATACTGCTCCGGATTCTTTCCGAGTGGGCAGATCGTAAATACCGACTGCTGTAGCGTGGACACGTAAGCGGCAGGAGCAGCCGAAAGATACCAGCGCCAAGCAGTTCCCAGTCGCTTGTCCACTGCTTGCAGAACTTTGAACAACATATCGTTGTGTTCAACAACACAGCGGCGAGAGTTGGCCCGCGTGGCGCGTTCGAGGTCCTCACAGACTTGCAGCGCAGCCATCATGGCCTGCACACGCGTAGGCTTCTCAATCGTCCAGCTCACCATGAGATTTAAGAGGAACTTTCGTCCAATTCCAGTAGAAAGAGGCGGCGGAGGATTGAGACGATGCGCGTTCAAAGGGAACCCGTGTTCGAAGCTGGGTCCGAGTGGCAGGGATACAAAGCGTTTGCCGTCCACTAATGCGCAGTCGCCGTACGGCATCAACCCGAACTTGATGGCCGCGTTATCCAGGAAGCGCTCAGGGTTGGGATTGTTGCAGCTTTCCTTGGACAGTGTGAGGAATCCGACACGAGGCTCAAGCGGAAGAGCTTTATCCTCAAAGAAGCGGTGGACACAATCCAGCGACTGAGCTGCAACCAACAAATTGCTTTGGGCTGGAAGATGACGCAGCTCCTGTGCGTTGTGGATCATATGGAACTCGAGGTTTAGTTCATCCACTCTGCGTGTCCATGGCTTGTCGACTGGAGTCTCCACTCGAGGGTCGAAGTAAGGGCCCAGAAGGTCGTGCCACAAGTACGGGAACAGTGTGATCTCGTCTACAGGTCGCGCCTTGACAAATCCCGTGGTTACAATTACGGCGGCATCTTTGTCATTATCACTGGCCGTCCAGGACGTGGGCAAAGGATCCACAATAGGGACCATTTGATCCGAATTCAGTTCCAGCACGTGATCGTAGTCGAATGGCACCACGTACACCACCGTTTTTCTCTTTTCCTCCAATTTTTTATATCGCTCAACGATCGGATCTAATGTACGGAACTTGGTGTAGTCCGCCATAGCGTCGCGAAACTTGCACGTGTCCAGGATGTCCACGGGAAGTTTGTGTGAATCCTGAAACAACCTTTTCCCCGTATTCTCCAGCGAATACCATTCGTATGGCTGTTCCACGTAGGATCCCGTACGCAGCTTGAGTACAATCGTAGTAGTGATAACACTAGCCAGTGCCATTAGCAGCGTGACAATGGCCGAGCGGCGTGCGAGTTGTTTCCACTTGAAGACGTGGACGTCGCTGTCGTCCTCGTCATCTTCTGCTCCTGCACGCGCTGGCTTGTGCTTGGGTCTTGCTGGCTCCTCATCTGCTTTGACACTTTCCACTGAGGCTGTGGAGTGGCGCCTCGTGCTCAGTTCCGGCACATCGTCGGACGTTCTGCGGTCTCTGGCGGTCGATGCACAATCGAGTGAGTCGTCTTGGAGTAGAGGACTGTAGTGCCGTTTGTTTCTCGCTCTGACTGCCCGTTCGTGGCGATAAGTCCACCAGCCCAACATTGCGATAACCTGGAGGATCACGCACGCGCCCCAGACCCATAGCAGCAGAGCCACCGACGGGTACATGTGCAGTGCATTTGGCATGATTGCAGCACGGAATGGAAGTGCTCCACGGTCGAAGAGCTAATTATCCTTTGGCCAGTTCGAATACTGGGTCCAAGAATACAAATATCTAGTGTGCACACGTCACAGATGAACTGAAACCAATAGGAAGTGGCTACAGCTGGTGAAACGCGAGTGTCTAACGCCCAACGCTGGTTTTTTGTGGACGGTTGCAGCTTGATGCCCATGCATCGAGAAGGAATCGTTTCTGCTGCAGTACATGTAATAGTGATGGTACGTGTATTACAGGTATCTGCTTCGTTGTTCGATTAAGTCACGATGATGAGATCAGCATATGCATGTTTCAAATACTGCACCTACGGGTACTTACAGCATCGCTCACTTGAAAAAGCCCTTGCGCTTGTAGCCCTTGTGCTTGTAGTGGCCGTAGCCGTGACCATAGTGGCCATGTCCATATCCATGTCCGTATCCGTGTCCGTATCCGTGTCCGTAGCCATGCCCGTATCGGTGCCTTCCGAAGCCGAACATCCCGCCAAGTCCCTTGCGCTTGTACCCCTTGTAGTGGTGACCATAGCCATGGTGGTGCCCATGGTGCACGTGGTGTATGCCCGGCTGCACGACGTATACTGGTTGCGGCGGTGGAGCTGCATACACTGGAGGCGGCGCGGCATAGACCGGAGGAGGAGGCGCAGCGTACGGTGCTGGGTGGGGGTACGCGTGCGGGGCTGGGGCCGGATAGGTGTAGCCAGGGGCAGGCGCTGGAGGGTACGGATGCTGCTGTGGCGGCGGGTAAGGCGCTTGGGCTGGCGCTGCTTGCGGAGGATAGGCCGGTTGCGCAACGGGAGGCTGCTGCTGCGGATGCGGTTGCTGCTGAGGGGGGTAGCCTGGTGCAGGTTGCTGCTGTTGAGGCGCTCCTTGTGGAGGGTAACCCTGTTGCTGCTGGGGAGGCTGGCCGGCGGGCGGGTGCTGGTTGTACATCAGAGACTCGAGTTCTTCTTCCAGCCGCAGAGTGCAGTTGTGAAGAGCTGTCTAACGATGGACGACAGCAAATCAAAATCGACTAATTCTCGGTCTCAGACGATTAATTTGCCAACAGTACAGTAAATCTGATTCCACCAACGTTGACGACCTCAAGTTGAGGTTCAGTTAAACGAAGATTGCCAATACGTTACCGTGAGACTCCTTATTATTTTGGTCCATTTTGGTTGTGATAGTTATTGAGCCAACTTGACCTGACGAAAAACCCTCGTCAGACCCGATCAGCTGGAGGTGCTGATGGAGCTGGATTGCTCTTGCTCCACTGTTCTTCCGGCAGTGGCGCAGATGGCGCATTCGCTGTAGACTTCACCAATGCAGAGGGTTCCGCGGCAAGTGGTGTATATCCGAGATTCTGTTCTGCTGGGGCTGAAAACCGAGTGGGGTGTGAATAGCCTGGCGAAAATGGTGGAGGAGGGGGTGGTGGCGGCGGTCCGTAGCGATGCAGCGGGGGCACGTAGCGCCAATGTGGATGTGAGACAGGAGAACGTTGCGGCTCCGTGTGCCGACCGTGAATCAAATTGTTTGTGAGGCGGGAGAAATCGTGCAGACCGGGGAAGCGAGGTGACCGGAAGCTGAAGTCTGAGTGGTGGCCACGGTGGCCATTTCCGTGAGGTGGGAAGTCCATTTGCGCTTCGGTGATTGAGTTTCGTTGTGCGACGTGCGACACCACTCGAATTCGAAAGTGACTGTCAAATTTGTCAGGGAGCTCTTTCATTTCGAAGCTCCTGCACGTGCTTGTTTACCTACAATGCGGAGTTTTACAGCACCTACATGTAGAAAATCAGCATTTTACAGTAGTGTATTATGGTTTTATAGTTGTTCGCCCTACGCAATGGATCACCAGCCGTGGTGATGGTGGTGGTGATGGAAATATGGCGGCGGTGGGGCGCACTCGTAGTAAATGGGCGGAGGGACTTCATAGACCACAGGAGGCGGGGGAGGAGGGGGCACAGCGTACACGACTGGTGGCGGAGGTGGCGCCGCATACACCACAGTCGAGGGTGCCATGTAGACGGGGGGAGGTGGACCATAGTGATGATGATGGTGTCGGGGCGATCCCAGAAAGGGGAACATTTGAGCTTCTCGGTTGGTTGCGTGCTTGGAGTTCTTGAGCTTGATGCGGAGAATTGCGTTGTGAGGTTTTAGAGAAATGTGGCGGGGTTTTGGGACATGCCAATATCAAGTAGAGAGGAAATCCAGCTCAAACGTAGATAAACTGTCATCTTGGCTGTTTACTTGAGTACGTGCACCAAATCACTGCATCAAGGTGGATACTGCCATTTGTCTGCTTCACTGTGCATGTACTGGCGAAGTGCTGGTGAGCTCCTGTATACCGGCACTCATAGTACATGCATGGTTTTCGCTGAACTCAGGTTGTGCATATCAACGCTTTCGCTATATTTTTCCAGAACACTCAATTTGAGAAGAAGTATATTACGGTGCCCTACAACAAGTTATAATGTACTCCGTCGTGTGCACAATTACCATCTCGGGGGAGGGTGGTGATGGTGATGTGGTGGCGAGCAAGGCGGGGGGCCACCGTAGGGCGGTCTCTCGTAGAACTCCGGAGGAGGGGGTGGTGGACCGTGATGGTGATGGTGTGGCGGTGGAGGGGGTGGAGGGGGTGGCGCGTACACTGGAGGAGGACAGCCCGGGCCAGGTCCATATCCGTACGGCGGCGGCCCTGGCGGTGGGTACCCCATCGGAGGTGGTGGAGAGTGTCTTCCGCGTGGGGAGCCTGGGAATCCACGATACATTGCGTTGTGTCTGCTGCTTCAAAGTCCTTGTGAGCTCCAAACGGCGAAACGCGTTGTGGCCGACAAGATGCGAGCTCTGCAGCCAGCGAAATGATGCAACAGGAGCGAGCCCGGAGGACCTTTGCTGCGATATTCTTGCACGGCAGCAATGCGAGCGAAAAGGATCATGCGACGTTGCAGCTTCAAAGCAAGGACACTTCTCTGCGCAAACCTGATCTAGACCTGATCTAAACACCGTCGTCGCAGTGACGACAGTGCTTGAGGTGCTTGAGTTCGGTAACACTTGAGACCAGTACAATGAAAGGAAAATGCAAATGCACAGGACAACAGGCAATGGAGGTTGGTGCAGATCACGTAGTATATTTTATGGGGGCAAAGCGGTGTCAGGTGCAGTTGTCTACAAGCTCAACGCGTTCGCCTTTTTTTCCGAAGTATCTTCTACTTAGAGCCGCACTGAGCTTACCAGCCGCGCGGGGGAGGGGGCCCGCGGTGATCCGGCGGGGGCGGGCTGTGGTGGTGTGGCGGGGGTCCGTGGTGGTGGTTGGGAGGGGGAGGGCTGTGATGGTGCGGCGGAGGCCCCTGGTGGTGCGGCGGGGGCGGGCTGTGGTGGTTAGGAGGAGGACCGTGATGGTGGTGCGGTGGGCTGTGCGGGGGCGAGTGTGGGCGACCGAACATAGTGTTAGTGATGTTTCCTTGCTGGTTGCTGCAACGCTTGGCAAATTGAGGAATGGTGCTAGCGTAGCTGCCAGATAACCGGCAACTTACTGGTCATCGACAATTGATTCAGAAAGCATGTTCAATTAGCTTATCTAAGAGCCAATCAGATACGAGATAACTTCAACAGCAAAACGTCTCAAGTGTACGGATCTGCCAGAAGTGCAAAAGCGAAATCTTTACCCACACAGACACAGCCAGATTATGGTCCCTTGCTGTTCACACTGTGTGACACAGGGAAGGATCGAGTTTATGATGAACTCGATGCTGATAAAGTTTACCGTAAACTTCATCAACTCACAGAATCTCACGCATCCGAAGCATCTCTGGTCCAGTTATTGACACGCCCTGCAGGGTGTTATTTGGTTGTCGAGCTGTGCACTGCTCATTGCTCACTGCACTGCCGTGACGGTTTTGGTGCATATACTTGAGCTATCGATGCATGCATATGTACGTGTAGATATAGATATATTCGTGCTTGTTGCAGATGACAACAAGTTGCAAGCCATCTTGGTGGATTTGACACTGGATGAACATTAATCTGGTCCATAGCACCGCTCTCAACTAAATTGTAGCCTACAATGCACGTAAGAAGAAATGATGCATAACGGAGTGATCTGCTACATGTATGCTGTGTTCACAAAGTTTAGGACCAACCGCCTGGCATTGCACTCCACTTCAACTTGACCTGTATCGCTGCACAGTATCAATGGCCTCTTGACGCACGGGCACGTTTCACGACTATAGCGACACCATAATCGAAAATAAAGCAGATAATTAACTCGATCAACAACAAACGTGAGCTCGATAGCCTTTTTTCGGTTAACCAAAAGCATAACACGAGTTTTAGCTGTGCGCGTGGCAATAGTACCGGACATTTTCCACCATCATGTTGAATATCCTTACCTCCTAAACAACGTCACCGCTTGGAAGTCGGTATCCAGTGCAAACGTTCGTATCGAACACTTACTTGAACATCTTCTTCATTTTCTTGCCCATCTTCTTGAAGCCTTTTCCCTTGTAGCCTTTGTACTTGTGGCCCTTGAACTTGTGGCCCTTGTGCTTGCCGTGCTTGTACTTGCCATGTTTCATCTTTCCGCCAGCGATCACTACGCCGGGCTGTGCCACGTAAGCGGGCTGGGCATACGCGTAGCCAGGCTGTGGTGCATGGTGGCCGTGAGCAGGGTAACCAGGCTGCGCAGCGGGGTAGCCCTGCTGAGGCGGGTACTGCTGAGGAGGGTACCCCTGCTGCGGAGGATATCCCTGTTGTGGCGGGTACCCTTGCTGGGGAGGATATCCTTGCTGCGGAGGGTAGCCCTGCTGAGGAGGATATCCCTGCTGCTGCGGAGGATATCCTTGCTGTGGGGGGTATCCTTGCTGCGGCGGGTAGCCCTGCTGCTGCGGGTAACCGTGGGGTGGCTGGCCTCCTCCGGGATACATCTTGGCTTGGACTGCGAGCTCTGTGTGTCGTCGACCGGAGGCGATGGGGTCTGGGGTCGTACCGTCGGCAAAAGGGAGAAGCAAGTTGTACCTACCTCCGTAATACTCTCTAATTGGTTGATTCTGCACCGCTAAAATGCAAAATTTCCACCAATCCAAGAAGTATCTATGGCAGTTGGCTCACTTTTTGCTGTTGCTGGTGAAGATGGAGATCGGTATGCGTTGCGAGCTGGTGTCCTCAGGGCCCAGTGGCAGTCTACGCGCCAGTATCAAACGCTACGGAGAGATTGTATACATTGGGGCGATCGAGGGACTACCAGGTGATGGCTGGTTGGGCGTGAGGCTGGATAAACCACTGGGTAAAGGCGACGGGTCGTTTCAGGGCAAGAAATACTTCGATTGCAAGCCGCTGCATGGCGCCCTTGTGCGCCCGGAGAAAGTCAATATCAAAGGAGAGTTCCCTATACTTACGACGCACGAGGAGAGCTTGGCACACGCCCTGGAGGAGCGACGAAAGGAGAAACAGGGGAGAAATCCGGTGGTTGGCAGTGCAGACGACCCCTCCAAGCTTCATCGAGAACTGACGACTGATGAGCTGGCCACAACATTCTGGGAGACGTTTACGCAGCAAGAAGAGCATGTACACAAACAGGTGGGGCTATTCTGCGAGCAGAAGAAGCAGCCGCTGCCTTGTGAGCCAGCCAAGGAGGTTAAACTGGACGCGCTAGTGCTCGAGGTGAACGCTATGCGAGATTCAGCAGCCACCGCGGCGTCGCTGTACTTGTCGCCGTATGACACGCGGCACACGCAGCTGATTCTGTCCAAGTTGATGGAGTTAATCGATACGACTCGCGCGACGTTTGCTCCCAGGAAGAAGTTCACGTTTCGAGCTCATGCTGCGAGAAGAGCAAAGGCCAAGGCAATAGAGAAGCAGGATCAACCAGAACAGGCCTCTGCTCACCCTGCAGACAATCAGCAGGCTTTGACTGTACAACGCGCGTTGGATTTGGACGAACTGGTGCATGCCAACAAGCAGAACGAGGTGATTGTCATCGATAGCAGCAGCTTCGCTGACGCAAACGACAGCAAGCGCCGTGACCTGAACTTCTCACACCTCAGCAACTGCGTTGTGGTGGTATGTGTGGAGACGTCGGCCATCCGTGGTGACGTACTCAAGAACTGCGTCTTCTACACCGGAGCGATCTTCGGTAGTGTGTGGCTGGAGAACTGCAATGGTTGTGAGTTTTTCGTCGCGTGCCGTCAGCTGCGTGTTCACTCGAGCACGGCCACAACTTTCCACCTCCGTATACCAAGCCATCCTATCATTGAAGACTGCCAGCAGATGCAGTTCGGGCCGTATCGCTTGCAATTTGATGGCATCATGGGGCAACTTGAACGTCTGGGGGTGTCAAAGGACTCAGGGATGTGGGCTAAGGTGAACGACTTCAAGTGGCATAAGGCGCAGCAGTCTCCAAACTGGAGCCTCCGCGATCCAAAGCGCCAATTGCCGACGATTCCTGCTGAATTGGATAAGCTCATTTCGTATGACTAAAGTTAAGGTGACGGAGGTGGTAGCTACCGGTAGCTTATTTAACGATCCGGCCCTGATCAACGAGAGATCGCAAGACAAAAGTATATAAACACATGCAACTGGATGTCTGTCATCCATCTATTGTCTAGCCTAGCGCCAGTATCGTGTTAGTCTACTCGTGCTTGCTCTTCTTGTGCTTTTTCTTCTTGGCGTCTTTGTCCTTGTGTTTGTGCTTCTTAGGTTCAACGGAAGCCGCTACCTCTTCTGCTAACTCCTCAACGGGGGTTTCGTGCTTGCGCTTCTTGACTTTCTTCTCTTTCTTGTCCTTTTTCTCCTTCACTACCACCACTTCTTCGGCCTCGACAGCCGTTTTGGTCTTCTTGGACTTCTTCTCCTTCACCGGCTCATCAGCAGCAAGGTTAAGCTTCTTTGTTTTCTTCGAAGAGGTAGTCTTGGCGTCCTTAGTGCCGGCCTCCACAACCTTCTTGGACTTCTTCGCCTTCTTCTCCTTGACAGGCTCATCAGCAGTCAGATTTAGGACCGCTGGCTTTTCGACCTCGACAGTCTTTTTGGTCTTCTTCGACTTCTTTTCCTTCACGGGCTCGTCGGCAGCAAGGTCCAAGATCACAGGCTTCTCCGCCTCGACAACCTTCTTAGTCTTTTTGACCTTCTTCTCCTTCACAGGCGTGGTCTCCGGCTCTTCAGCAGAGAGGTTCAAGTGTGAGGGTTTCTTCAGTTTCGTCGAGGTAGCCTTAACAACGTTAGCACCGTCGAAGCGCATGGTGGCTTCAATGGCGACCATGGCACCTGCAACGTGCACACTACACAAATAACAAGAGACGTATGTATCAGTACTCTCCATAGTAATCGCATTGCATCGCAGATGTCAACTCACCGCAGCACCTTCACTTCGACCTCATCCTCCACGGAGATAGAGGAACCGTCTTCTCCCAACCTGTACAGCAACTACCAGTGAATAATAGAGCATTAACTTATCAAAATACATTGCAGCAGACAACATACCAGCAGTCCTGGGCGTAGTTGTGCACGTATCCCTTGGGCAGCTCCGCCTCCGCCACGGACCCGTTGAAAACACCGGCGAAGAGCATACCGACGTGGTTGCTTCCGATCTTGTTCACAATACCACGCAGCTTCATTCCCTCTTTGGGTCGGAAGAGCAGCGCATCCGCCAGCACTTTGCAGTGGATGAAGGGCATCTCATTCACAATGACGCCGTGCGGACGGTCCAGTTTCACGTTGCTGAAGCTCAACACAACGCCCTGCAGCGGCTCCGAGTAGCGCATGAGCTGCTCCGTCAGATTCTGCTCGATACCCACACGCGGCTCCATGGCGTGGCATGGCGACAGACTCACACTGTGCCGCACCTTGCACAGCACGAACGCATTGGCCACCATCTCGCTCTGCTACAATGCACCTGACCCTTTGCTCCAACTGTCAATGAGCTTATGGCCAATGAAATAGGAACCTTGAAAAATAAATATTTTTCATTATGTAGTTGATGTAGTTCACACTAAACTGACGTTATCTTTCCCGTACAGCTACGAGAGGCTCTCAATTGTCCGTCTCCCCGCACTACCGGAAAAAGTTGAGGCCATGAACGTCTTGATGCTGCGTCGATCGGCCGCGGCTGTAGCCGCCAAGCAGACTCTGGCCAAGGCTGGAAGCGCTCGTGGCTTCGCGAACGTGCCCGCTCCTGGACAACTGGACCCCAAGCCCACGTGGGGCGAAGTGGTCGAGAAAATGTCCGACACTTTCTTCCTGTCCGACGTGTTCCGCGCCACTTGGCTGTCGTGGGAGGTGCACGTGGAGCGCAAGGTCACTATCAACTACCCGTACGAGAAGGGCATGCTCAGCCCGCGTTTCCGTGGCGAGCACGCGCTGCGTCGTTACCCCAGCGGTGAGGAGCGGTGAGTGCACAATCTCGTTCTGGTGGTCCGGCCATTTGGAGGAAGAGTCGCGTTCTCATTTTTAACATTGAATTTATTTATTGCAGATGCATTGCCTGTAAGCTGTGCGAGGCTATCTGCCCCGCTCAGGCTATCACCATTGAGGCGGTGCGTTGTTAAGCGGATCTTTTGGAGGAAAGAGAAAAGAGACTGATGGTTCTTCTTCTTCTCGTTGATTTTGCAGGAACCGCGTGCGGACGGCGCACGTCGTACAACTCGCTACGACATCGACATGACCAAGTGCATCTACTGTGGCTTCTGCCAGGAGGCGTGTCCCGTGGACGCCATCGTCGAGGGACCCAACTTCGAGTTCGCCACCGAGAGCCACGAGGAGCTTCTGTACGACAAGGCCAAGCTGCTCGCCAATGGCGACAAGTGGGAGTTCGAAATTGCCAAGAACCTCTCTGTCGAGCAGCTCTACCGTTAAACAAACACAGACACACAGAGGATGTCCTATCAGCTCCCAGCTGCAACATTGGATCCTCAACAAGGGTTCAGTGAGCAGATTGATGCAGTTTTGTAGCATCAGCTTCGTCAGCTAGCTGGGGTAGACGCGTGGGGCGTCTTTATAACGAAATTAAGGGCGAATGAATGGAGTTTGAGGCTCTTGAAGGAGCTGTAGCGGTCTACATGTACATGCCAACTCACCTGATCAGGTTGCCTCGCTGGGCCAATTGCCAAAGCCGAGGGGACAGGTTTGCAGCACGCCCTTCATACCTTGCTGCATCAAAACTTGAATGAGCCAGCTGGTCATTCAAACGCGGCGTAGAAGACTATTTCGTTCGTGCAAAACTACAGAAGACAGTGCATGGCAGATTTCATCTTGCCAACATAGCGTCGATCTCCTATATTCCATGCGTTTGGGCGATCTCAATCACCGAATGGCCTGCCACTATTCTTCCTCCTTCTGCGGCGGGGGTCCGCAGGGTTGCAGCATCTTCTCCAGCATGTTGTATCGCACTCGGCCCATGGATTCGTTCTCCGCCACGGCAAAATATGCCAACATATCCGAGTGGCCCAGATGCGATGCCAGTGTGTCGCGGTGTTGATTCACAGCCCACTCACTGCAGTATACAGTCAACATAAACGGCGAGTTAGTCCCAAGCGTCCTCTTTAGCCAGGTAGCTAACCGAGCGACGAACAATTTGGTCGTATCTGCGTGGCCCGTGCCCACGTATTTGGCCTGCAGGTGCTCCCATTGACGGTTGATGTTGAAGCGGTCTGCAGCCTGCGTAGGTTTGAGGGGTAGAGAGGCTGGTTAGAGCGCCTGATGATGCACAGCAACGGCAGGGATTCACGCACCATGCTTGCTTGAGAAAATTATTGTGAGTTTTGCTTTGCTGGAAACAAAAAACCAAATTAAAACTTAAATTAATTAAGTAAAACATTTATATTGACAACGTTCTAAAATGCATTGAAGTAAGTTATTGTATTTAAATTGAGCTGAAACTTCGAGTTACGGGTCTTCCGGCGGAGCAATAGTGAACTTAATCTTCTTAACGGTTTGGCCTGCAAACTGGTATGTCTTGTCGGATGATTTTGACGTGTCCGTGTCGTAGAAGTAGCTTGTACCAACAGTTTCCTCTAGCTGACCGTGCAGCTCGTATTCTCCGATTTTCAGCATTGGTTTCGCAGTGTCAATCCCCTATTAAGCCGAACCAACGTTAGAACCATTGTCTAGCGTTAATTGCAGTAGTTCACAAACCTCAAGCGTCGCAGAGCTGTAGTCGTCGAACAATGGATGGTTCTTGAAGTCGCAGAGCTCCAGCACCACCAACATCTCTTCCTCTTCACTTTCTTGATCGTCCACTGCAACAGACTCGGTAGTCGGAGCTGGCGCTTTCTCCTCCAGCTCGTCCGCTCGGCCATTGCCGTTCACCTGCTTCCCTTCTTCCACTCCATTCTCCACCGTCCTTGGTCGCTTCCCCGTCCCCGTAGCTGCTGGGCTCGCCATTACTGTACCAATATTGTTTTAAAATACCTCGCGATAGTGACGCGTTGAAAACGTCCGTGACCAGCCAAAATTCAAAGTACTGTAGCAGTTGACCAAGATGGACGGCACCGGGACGATTGTGCTGTCGGGCATCGGCACGGAGCTGTCCGATGGCATGCTCATGAACATGTACCGCACGTACGGGCCCATTGTGCGCGTGGCCCACAATGGCTCCAACTCTGCGTACGTTGCACGAGTCTAAATTGTTAATTTGTCAAGTGTATTTCGTCTAATCCAGTGTCATTTTAATGCAGTCACGTGATTTTCGAGCAGAAGCAGCACGCACAGAAAGCTGTGGAGGCTACGAATGGCGCTGTGGTGTACGGCAAGAGGCTTAAAGTGTTACTGCAACGAAGCTTCAAGACGATGGAGCCGTGTCGCGGTTTCGCTGCTGGAATCTGCCGCTATGGAGATCTGTGCAAGTACTACCACGTTACTGACAATGCAGCGTTCGCTCCATCCGCACCTCCTGTAGTGAAAGCCAAACGTGAGCCAAAGGTGAAGAAGACACCGAAGCCCAAGCCAACTCCTCTCCCAGTTTCTGCTGCTGCATCAGCTGAAGCTGAAGGGGTCCCAACTAAACAGCTTTGCCGTCACTTTACGCGGGGTTTCTGTTCGCAGGGCTCCGCGTGCAAGTTTGCGCACGTTTTGGGTGTCTCGAAGGACGCTGTGCCTGCTCCTACGGGAAAAGTGGCGCAGTTGTGCCAATTCTACCTCAGTGGAGTGTGTACTCGTGGAGACGCTTGCAGATTTGTTCATCAGCCCAAGGAAAATGCACTGGAGGAGGAAACGAAGGCTTCTGAAGTGGAACACGCAAGTGAAAGTGAGAATGAGGCTGGTTCAGAGCAGAACGAGGCGACACGCACGTGTGTCGAGTGCGAGAAGCCCGGAGTTGCTGTGTGGAAATGCGTAAAGTGTGACAACTCGATCTACTGTGACGACTGCAACTCAGCCGTCCACCGTGCTCGTGTGATGGCCAAACACAAGCGGTCAAAGCTTCCTCCAGTCCCTACGCTGCCTCGCTGTGGCGAGTGTGAGTCCAAGACGGCGAGTGTGCGCTGCGAACAGTGCGAGGTTCCCTTCTGTGCTGCGTGCGATGCGAGCGTTCACAAATTTAAGAGTTTGCGGAAACACACGAGAGTAAAACTATCGGGCAAGGTGGAGAAGGCAAAGGCGAAGACTAAGGAGGTCAAGGATGAACCGAAGGTGGAAAAGAAGAAAAAGGAGAAGACCCCAGCACAGGTGGCTGCACCGCAAGTGAAGACCCGAGAACCTGTGTCTTACGTCGAGAGCGTGCCGCAGCTCGAGCTTTCTAGTGATTCGGACTCGTCCGAGGACGAGGAGATGCCTCAAGCCTCGACAGTGCAGCGGCGCACACCTCAGACCGCAGACGATGATGAACCGATGGCTGACGTGTCAGAAGAGGAATCTGAGGAAGACTTTGACGATGTCAAGCCGTCGTCCTCAAAACCAGTGCCCCCCACATCTGCCACTACAAAGCCAGCAGAAGCTTCTCCACCAGCGGCCCCAACTCCTGTCGTTACAAAGCAAGAAGAAGCTTCGGAGTTATCGGAGTCCGAGTCTCAAGACGAGTTCGATGATAAGCCTGCTATTAAGTCAGAGTTGCTACCTGTGTCTGCCCCGAAGATGGAGTTGTCGTCCGATTCCGATAGTTCCGACGATGAAAACCCAGAGCCGACCCCCGTGTCTACTTCGGCAGATATTTCTTCTGAATCTGAAGGTGAATCGGAGGACGAGACTCCTGAATCCTCTGCAAAGCCCACACTGACAGTTCACAAGCCTGCATTGGCAGAACTGTCGTCTGAATCTGAAAGCGACTCTGACGATACACCTCCAAAGCCTGCCGTGAAGCAGATGAAGAAGCCAGCACCTGCAGCTCCTAAGGCAACTCCCAAGTCAGCTCCTGAGTCATCGTCCGAGTCTTCTTCCGATGAATCTGAAGACGAAGCTCCTGCTCCCAAGAAGAAGTCAGCCTCCTCCTCCTCTGACTCGAGCTCGGACTCTTCGGACTCCTCTGAAGATGAGGCTCCTCCAGTTAAACCTGTTGTCAAGCCTACGCCTCGTCCTGCTCCGAAACCTCGTAACCACAAGGCTGGAGGCATCTCGGAGGGCAGTTCCCACACTTTGGTCAAGAAGATTGAGGCTTTCAGCGAGTCAAGTGAAGGGGGCGAACTGCATCTGGACGCGAACCTGAACGGCTTCGAGCGACTGCTAGCACATGACTGTGCCGAGCGACTTGGGCTTGCGCACGAAAGCATCGGCTCTGGACTCGAGCGTCATATCATTATCTCTCGCCCCGGGAAACGTGCGGCTGCAGATGCTGGTGCAGGCCGCAAGTCCAAGAAGAGCAAGCACCACCACTAAGTTCTGGTCAAAGAAGGTTGATGAGACAAAAGACTTAGCTAGCCTAGTGACACCGAACAGCTATAATAGATTCCTCTTCTTCTCCGTGTTCATCTCTCGCTTCAAAAGCTTCAACGTACTGCACGCACGTACGTCGTCTGTATCTCACACTTGCAAAGCCCACGAGAGCAGCTCTAGGCGAGCACCAAATAGCTCCGGAGTGTCCAATTTCTTGCTCTAACCTTTTTCCTGCCCGTCTGTAAGCTCGACAGGATCCCATCGAGCGCTGTAATTGCGACGGCAGTCTTACTTGCGGGCAGCCCTTCTGTCGGCACGCGTAGCGGCGTGGAAACCCGAGCGAATGGCAGCCACAGACCGCGAAGAACCGCAGTCCTGGCAGTGCACGAAGTACAGGCGGCTGACCGAGTCACGCGTGAGCGTGGTGTTGGGCGAGCGGCACATCTGGCACGAGACGTACTCGGTGATGTACTTGCGCAGCAGCGACTCAATGTACTTGGGCACGTAGCGGCCACGGATGACGAGACGCTGGTTGCCGTCGATGGATCCCTCCGTACCCAATTCAGCCAGAGTGAACTGCAGCACGTGCTCCGGCGAACGGTGCATCATCTGGCAGATCTCCTGGAAGTTCACCCACAGCGTCTTCTTGGTACCCACACGCATGAGCTGCGGAGGCTTCATGGTGTGGCGCTTGCGGTCCGTAAGCTCGGGGTTGTTCTCGTGCAGCTTGGCCATGATACGGGCCAAAAGCTCGTCCTTGTACGAGTAAGTGGCGGGGTCCTGCACGAGCACAGAGTTGGCGTCGGGTGCGGCATCAGTCACGGCGTCTTCCGACTTGTCCTTCTTCTGTTAGCATTAAAATGATTAAATAAAATCAAGAATTAGAAACGTAAGAAATATAAAACAGTTTTAGCAAGAGCTTTCTCACCTCCTTCTTGACCTTCTTGGATTTCTTCTTCTTCTTCTTCAGGTCGAACATGGCGGCCACATCCTCGGGAACAGCCGGCGGGGCTACAGCGGCATCGCCTGTGGGCGGAAGGTCCTGCTTCTCGACGTCAGCCATCGTTGATCTTGGTAGTGCTCCCCCCCTGCTTGGCTGGTTGCGGATAGCTTTCTTTCAGTGTGCTCGCGTTTTCTGGTGGCTGCGCTGTTTCAGCGAATCAGATTCTTTAAAGTATGTTTTTATCCAATCATATATTTAAGGAATTAGCAAATGAAAAGCATTTATTGAGTACGATTTAGGCCAATCGTTGAACGGAGATGCTGGTGCCTCACATTACCAGTGTACTTGTGGACAGCAACGACCCCAGCAGCTGAAGATGGCGACTCGCATCCCGCTTGCCTTCCGTCGCGGCCCGCGCACCAAGAAGAAAGCAATCGACCTGATTAAGACCTGGCACATCTTCCGCGGCGACAAGGCGCGTTTAAACGGCTTAAAACGACCCGGGATTGAATGAGATAGCGCTTTGCTAACTCCATGTTGCAACATTACAGGTTGAGATCATCGCCGGACCGCACAAGGGCACGCAGGGCGAGATCGTTAGCGTCGTGCGCGATCAGAACAAGGTCATCGTGGAGAATGTCAACATGGTGCGTGGCGGACGCGTTGGAACGAGACTCTATGGATCTCTGAAGACTTCGAAATTGACATTTGTGCTACTTTTGCATTGCAGTCCCACCGCTACGTCAAGGCAACGCCCGCTGCTTCCGGCCGTTCGTACCTGTCGCCGTCGCCCATCCACTACAGCAACGTGAACCTCGTGGACCCGTCCATTGGCAAGCCCACTCGGATTGCTATCCGCTTCACGGACGAAGGCGAGAAGGTGCGCGTGTCCAAGAAGACGGGCACTATTATCCCCAAGCCAGAGGTTCTCAAGGAACGTCACAACCCACGACGAACAGGTGCGTTGCTGTCTTTCGTTCCTGTGTTCTTGAAGTTAGCTAACACGTTTTGTCGCTTTCGTCGTTGCTGCTTGCTTTCAGAAACTGGCCCCTTCGACACGGCACCGGAGGATGTACTGGAACGCACTGTCCAGGACTGGGAGGTCACTCGTCTGTAGACGTAAGTCCGCTCCAAGCCATCGCGAGGACGATAGTGAGCTGCGCAGGTGTAGGAAGAGATGGGAGGCGTTGGACTACAGGCGGAAACACTGCTGTGAAAGCTATTGACAGCGGCGATTGTGTTCGAGATAATGATAGACCAGCTGAACAAGAGAATGATCACTGCCGTTGTCGCCTAATTTCAGTTTCCTCCCACCTAAATGCAGCCGTTGCAACCGTTTTCTGACTCTTTGGCTGCGTGTTCAGGCCCGCTCAGAACGCGGAGGCCTTCATCGAGGCTTTGTGGCACAACCACACGAGCGGTGTCTGCCGTTATCTCTTCTTGCATTCGTAGATTGGAGCCCCAAGCCACTCGTCAACGCCCCCCCAGCCATGTCGCTGCACGAAAACGAAGAGGCCCAGCCCCTTTCAGTCGAGGATCAGCCGTTTTACGATGCCGTCAAGACCGAGTTCGGTGATCTCTGCACGGAGGACCTCGCGATCCGAGTAGCTCGTGCGTATCGCAGTGTCAAGAAGAACCGACAGCAGTTTACGATCTCCGAGACCAAGAAGATCCTGGACGCTCGTGCTGCTCACGATGTGGACAATGTCCTCAAGCACGAACTGCCCATGTCCAAGGTGTACAACGAGTACTGGCCGACGTACATCTATGGCGAGGATAAGGATGGTCACGTTGTAACTGTTGATCGACTGAGTGATATTAACCCGGACGGTCTGTTCAAGACATTCGCGAATGTCAACGACATCCTCCCTCACCGGTGGCAGTACATGGAGCGCATCCAATGGGAGAAAGCTGCGATCTCGAAGCGACGTGGCCATCGCGTTTACAAACACGTGTGCATCGTGGACTTGAAAGGACTGAGTATGAAGCTGCTGTCGCCGTCGGTATTGAGCCACCTCAAGGTCCGTCTTGAATGGTATTTGTTGTATTGGGTTATTGCTGACTTTTGTTCGTTATTAGCCGATTTTTGATGTTGGGCAGCTCTATTACCCCGAGACATTGCACTGCCTGTACGTCGTGAACGCCCCGTTCATCTTCTACAGCGCTTGGAAAGTCATTTCGGCCATTATCCAGCCGGAGACGCGAGAAAAGATCCAAGTATTTGTACGTTGAATCCTATTTGCAATGGCAGTTGTTTTAGTCCAGAATCACTGACCTTTGGCTGTTGCTAAGCAGAAAGACATGAAGGCGTTCTTGGAGGTGGCGCAGAACCACGGCATCCCTTTGTCCTCGCTTCCGTCCTACATGGGCGGATCACACCCGGGACGAGCCTTGAACAGCACTTTCACAGCTTCCGAACCGGATACGCCATTCCCCGTACCGGTGATGGCAATTGTGACGACCGACAAGGCGATTCCTACCGAAGTTGCAGCAGAAATTGAAGCCTAATTGAACAACAGGAGGCTGGAAACACAATTGCCAGGTATACTAATGTAAACGATTCTTCATTCAATGACGGATATTTGTGTTCACGGGGTGGACGCCCTGTCGAAGAGCTCCTGCTGTACCTGTTGGTAGAAGAACCGCATGGTTCTCGGTTCGTCGAGGCAGTCGTCTCTCTTGACAAAGTTGTGAGCGCTTTCGAGGTCCTTGGAACTGTCGCCGATAAGCAAAGAACACGCCACGGAGCTGCACATGGCCACTCCACTGAGCTGAAAGGTGCTATCGGCATCGACGTGCATGTGAACCAGACGAGATCCGAGCACGACGCTCTCACTCTCGACGTCTAGTACTCCCACGAGGCCTCCGTTACGAACTACCTGGACAACCGAGGCAAAGGACGAGGCCTCGAAGCTGCGAGTGAATTCGTGTCTGGCCTCTGTCTCGGGCGTCCCTAAGGTCCAGCGTACCGCACCACCCCACAGTCGATAGAGCCCCAACAGCGTTTGTTGCGTGACACTTCGCCAGTAACACGTTGAGCGACACGTTTCAAGCTCCGCGATGGTCCACAGCGGCATCACCAGCACCAACGTGCGCATCATATCCGATGGAGTTTCCCTCTTTACTGTGAGAGTGGGCGGTGACATTATGATGCTGCGAGCTCGGATTTCTGGGTTAATTAACTCGACGCCGTCGGTCCAAGTAGCGTCGCACAGATACACTGTGGAGCGATGTTTAAGCTCTTGCAGGAAGCTAGAGCCTCGGATACCGGCAGTGACTTGACCGTCGTTCGCTATCCGACCGAAGAACCCGGAGATGTCGAGAACGATGACTGGAGGTTCTTCTAGTCGACGTAAATGCCGCAGGATCCAGCTTAGGAAGCTGGTCTTGCCGGTGCCCGAGGAACCCGTGACCACCACCCGATGGTGTGGTTCATCGGGGTGGTCCACGAACGCCATAGCCAGGAGCAACAGCACCTGGTAGGCTGGACGCACGTACAGACGTGATGGAACTTCAGTCGCTGGAGATGTGTCATTGAGCCATCGAATGCCTGGAGGAAGCTCCAGCAACGCTGGATCAGCTGAGCCAGGGAGAATACCGCCGTAGCTGTACGTTCGACCGTTATGCGGCTCCGACGACAACGAGATCAACTCGGTCGCTGCAACGGCGTTCACGAATTGCTGGACGGTCTCCTTGTCCATTTGGGAAGTTGGCCGGATCGGAAGTTAATGCGCTTTAGAGCTGATAAATCGGAAGTGAGAAACAAAAATCCATGGTGAAAAGCTAACGATCCGGAGCAGAGACCATTGCGTCGGTAAGGGTCGTGCTTGAGCGGTCTCTCCGCTATGACTCGGTATGCTTGCATCGGCTGCGTTGCCGACTGGAAGGCATCTCTCGCCACGTCGAATGCAACTGTAGAAGGCTCAGACATCACACACCGGTGCGCGAAACGCTGAGCAAGGGCTCATTGCAAGCTGCCCAAACGTGTCTTGTTTACACGGACGTTCTGGTTTGCAACGTGAGACCTAGTTTCGAACTGGGGCTCAACGTAGCGAAAGATGGGCCGGAGCTACCTCGACCACCCGACTTCAGCTACACGGTGCTACAACGCGCGCGAGACCAGCTCTTACGCCAGCGTGGCGGCCGTGGCGCAATGCAACGTGCAAAGGAGTCGACGAAACACGGTGAACGTTCGCGTCTCGAACGCCGCGAACGTAAAAACCGCCTTGAAACAGTTGATCACATTCGAATGAGCGGGGGTTCGGCATGGACTGAGGGTACTCCGGTGGCTACACCATCGCCTAAAGACCATCCGAGATGGATGGGAAAGCCGAAGCACCATCGAGATGGTCAACCTTGTAGCTCTATGGACGGATCCAATAAACCTTTCAGGAGAAGATGGTACGAGGATGAACAGTGTTCCCTGCGCTTCCGGATCTCCACGTCACTACATCGAACGCCGCCTCACGCAGCAAACCACTCCACTATCAACGAAGGCAATGTGGATGACTGCCTGTATAGCAACATCTCCTGTCGCCATCGCCATCGCCATCAGATGCATGAGCGATAATCTTGGATCAAGTTGAAGCAGCGTTCATCCTGTTTTCCTATTAGCTGAAACGTATACCTCTTAAATTTAGTAATTCGTTTAATGGAACCGTACATTCTAACCTCCCATTATGAATAATTTTGAATCCTTGGCTGGCAATTGCCATCTTGTACTTGAGCTCCACTTGTGACAGTCGCGATGAGTCGAGGACGGGGCCGTGGCCGCGTGCGCTTCGGCGGAAGCCGAGACTCGATGCTGGCCGATATCATGGACGAGACGCGTGAGGACTTGGGGCTCTCGCACACGCAGATGGAACTGCTACACGTAAGTGTTGATGGTCATTCCTTTGGCCATTTATTGCACTCTACTGATGATTGCTTTGCTTTTTATACAATTACAGGCAGAAGCTGGCGCATCGCTGTATCCGCCTATGGAGCTACCGCAGCCTGAGGCGTTGGCCGACCGCGATGCTTATTTGATCCAAAGACAGCGCATATTGGCACACAAACTCGAGAGTCTGTACCGCCCGTGGGAAGCGGACCCTGCAGGCCCAGACTCTGGCCGCAATGGATCCGATCCAGCAGCTTTTGTGCATGTGACAGTGCCGGAGATGCAGAAGGCCAACGAGATCTACGTTCCGGAGGAGCTCCGAGCCAATTCGCTCAGTGGACTCCGCACGTCGGCAGCAGGAGCGACGGGCCGTGGCATTATGCAGCCACGCGCGTTTGAGAATGTGTTCAAGTCGCTGGAAGCTCAAGAGAAGAAGATTGCAGCCGACAAGGCCAAGGCGGCCGTGCAGGATGCGGATGACGGTGACATGGACGACGCTGAGGAGGACTTGGGCGACGACATGAACGACTACACCTTCGACTATTACGACAGTGACGCTGTGAGCAACGAAGGAGACGAAGAGGTTTTTTTCTAGGAGAAAACGGCTACTTCTCTCGCAGCACACAAGTTGCGTAGTTTCCAGATGAAGACGCATGCCGCACGCGCAGACGGTTGGGGAATGGAGTGCCTCGAGCGTCTTTATTTATTTGCCCACCCCATCGCAAAGCGTGCTTGCTCTCTCGCTGCCTGCGCACAAGCCACACCACATAGACATCCTTCCAAATCGTTCAAATACATCAAACAATTTGCATTGCACTCATCATTTTCAAGAACACCAACTCGAAGACGGTAAACACGAAGACGTTGTTAAAGCAGTCGCCTCCGGAGTGGACTGCAGATTATCAGATGGAAGAAGGGGTAGCTGCTGGATCTTACTCATGTTCTCCTGACAGTAGCGATGCACTTAACGGCGCCAGTCGGTTCTCATCCTGTGCTTCATCCGTCGCAGTCGCTTCCGTATCGGCCGGAGTTCCATCAGCATTAAGCTCTGCGCTCTTCTGCGCCAAGTTGGAGAGAGAATAATTGTACATGACCGAATAGTTTGCAGGTGCAATGGGGAGTGGCTTTACCCGGCGAATGATCTCACCAGGGCGAGGACGTGTTCGTGGCCGACCCCGAGGCTTGCCAGTGCCGCGCTGCTTCTTCTTGGCCATCTTGGCAGGGCGTTCTCCGTCTCCGTCTTCCTCTTTCGCTATCTGATCATCTACAGCCGAGTGATCCTTGACAACAGCTCCAGGATTTGGCAACACGGGAAAACCCGGAAGCAAAGGCATCGGGAGACCGTACCCCCACATGGGGAACTGCTGTTTCAGGTTCTTCTCCGCCTCTGCCTTGGCTCGAGCTGCTACATCTTTTTTGGGCGGACGGCCGCGCTTCCGCTTAGGCACTTCTTCAATGTTCAAAGGGGCACTGGGAGTACCCGCCAGCATTCCGAACCCGTCCGTGCCAACGAAAGGAGGCGTAAGTCCCAAAGACTCGGCGGTGGCAGCCTGGTAATTTGGCGACGCGTCTCCACCAGGTGTCGAAGTCGCTACAGCAACAGCAGCATCAGTTGCCACCTCCTCGGATGTCGTCGCAGCCTCTTCAGTCGTCGTTGCAGCCTCTTCAGCCGCCTCCGTCTCCGTTGCAGAGCTCTCAGCGGCCGTTGCGCCATTGGAAGCCGTCGCCAGTGTCTGCTGCTGCAGCGGCATCATGAGCGGGAACATGGGCATCATAAACAGAGCGAGCTGTTGCTGTTGCAGCGCCGTGAGGTCCGTGGGGTTCTGGCTGGCAAGACTCTGGAGCTGTTGCTGCAGGAGAAGCAACTGCTGCTGCTGGAGCTGCTGCTGGATCAGCGCTTGCTGCTGGGACACGTCGCCACCCTTGGCAGCGTCATCTCCCGCCGGCTTGCCGTCGTCCGAGGGCGGCGTCATTGCGTTCCGGTGTAGGTGAAGCTGGACTTGGCTCGGAGGGGATTTCTTCCTGTCGTTGGGCGCCGTACGGATTTAAATCCAATAATGAGTGGAGAAGCACGGCGCTCTGGCCTCATTCGACAAAATAAGGAAAAACCTCAGATTCCAATGCGAGGTTTTACGTCTTTATTTTCGGCGATTGAAGCTGATCGAGAAACGAGATTGGTGGAAACAGAGACTGGTGGCGAATTTTCATTGACGGAATTTGAACTGGCTTATTTGGAACCTGATTTACTGAAGATTAGGTAGGGCAAATGCAGTATTTTGGGACGGCAGTAAAAAAGATCGCAAGTTGAAGCTGCTGGAATTGGCGCCACCAAATTAGTGCTCCTGCCTGCACTTTACCACGAGACGAGACATTCAACTGCTCATGAAGTCTGCACTTTAGGATCTCTATTGATATTCAGGCTGGAAGAAGCTCTTCCGGTTCTCATGTCGTGGTTTCACTGCGTGCACTTGGTTAAGAGTTTCCATGTCGAGTCGGAATGGATGCAAAACCAAGATATTGTTGGCGACAACTGGATCTAGATAGTGGCGCACAGCGCTACATATATTTAGCGTAGGAACCGGCGAATGCACTCATTTGCAACCATTTGAAAAGCTGCATGAGGTAGGCCATCCGTCCGGGACAACGCGTCCTGTCACGACTTCTATTCCTAATCGAAACGTATATCGTCCGTTCCAGGATTCCTGGACTAGGGGGCTATTACATAATTACAAGTCTACCCTCCATCAAAGAACCCTCGACAAACATCCATCGGAAACACCTTTGTACACCCGCCACCACAATACCAAACGATCTGGACTGAGGTCTCGTGCACGGCAAGCAATGCATTTCTATAAATTTGGTGTTGGCACTGTCGAAACGCTTCAAATGCAGCCACCGACCAGCCCTTAAACACGAAGTACTTTGTACATACACCAACACGAATTACCTGAATGCTCGTCCACTCTTTTCCAGTGGGCGTGTACTCACTAATAACGACACATTACAGTGAACACGCGGCAAGCACACACCGCGCCATCGTGACACCCACCCACAAGATGTCAGTTCTGCGTGGCCAAAGTTGAAGCGACGACGCAAAGTTTGCAGCAGACACACCACCAGGATTGCATTTCTTCATTTCTACGCAGATCAACCTCACACCAACGGGATCTTCATCCAATGTTGTCCAGGACGTAAGACGCACACTGGCAACGCTTTCATGTCCATGGATTCCAGCGGACGACGCATTGCGCCATTCAACAATCGCGGCGCAGCAGCCGCAGCTTTCCTGGTGTCAAATCCCACGGCAATGCAACACGCGGCTTTCCGCCGCTTTCGCGGTGAAACCTGCCGCTACTCTCTCAGTCACTTCATTCTCCAATTTGCCGGTCCTCACCAAAAACGACTCACCGTGACGAGAGCCTACTTCATGTGAAAATCCCGGCAACTATCACCTTCCGTATTTCAGTGACACAAATTCTTCGAACCACCGATTGCTTTTCACTACTGTCCCCGGACGATTTTCAGTTGCAAAATAAAGGTGTGGAAAGACCACCAGACTTCATACAAATTCCTATTCAAATGGAGGATGTTGCTACTTAAGGGACGGGCCCTCCTCCGCACAAACTCTCTTGTCTTTGTGTCTGGGGTCTTGTTGCCCTCCGCTGGACGAGCAGTCCTCAAAGAGCTCCTTCCAGACCAAGAAGACCGTTACTTGTCACAATGAGCCTCATCCGCCAGTCCATGCGCGCCCTGAAGGCCGGTATGTGCTTCCCCTCTTTCTCCTCTCTCTGTTCTCGCCCTTCCCATGTCGTTTAACGCCAAAACGGCCGAGATCTCGCAGTTTTACTCACTTCCATCTCCTCTTGATCCTACAGTGAACACCACGGCTGCCATTCGCCCCGCTGTGGCTCGGTTCTCCACTGACGGCAAGGTGCACGGTGTGCCCATCCACAACACGCCCACGGAGGACGCTCAGGTCGTCATCCCGGAGGTGCACCAGACGCTGGAGTGGTGCCTGTCGTCGCCCCCTCCCATTCACCAGTTCGACGAGGCCCCCCTTGTCGTTGAGACGTACGGCGACGTGGACCCGTACCACTAGATCAGCAGCTAATGTGGCTACTGTGCTTGGCATGCATAAAGTATGAAGGGTGAAGAACTCCGAGCAGTTTTGCTGTCTCGTCAATTCAGGAAAAAAAAAAAAAAACAAAGACAACACACAATTTGGTAACTTTTGCATGCCAGCTGCGGTCTTCCAGAGTTTGTTTGCCTTTTGTCCCTGTCTGAGAGTTGGAATTGCATTTGGAGGAGAAGAACAACAGCTACACTTCGGATCAATTACCACGTGATTCGGCGTTGAAGAGCTGACGTATCTACCGCCGCCACGTTTCTTTGATGAGTTGCATGTCCGCGAGGTCGTCGTTAATGATGTTGGTCAAGTGCTCGAGACCCTGTCGCTGCTTATCCATGAGCTGTAATGCACAAACAATGTCAGACTATCAACACGAGAATACACAACAAGTAATACGAACCTCATAGAGTCTCTGCAGGTCCTGCGGACTGAGCTGGCTCGTCGGAGCAGGTTGTGCTTCCTTCTGGACGCGCTGCAGGGACACAGCGTCATTTAGTCGAGCTTTGTACTGGCCGGGCGAGTCCAGCAACGTCTGGAGCTTCTTCAGCGACATCCTAAGAATGACAAAACAAACAAACCGAGTTAGGATCAAGTGTAGAGATTCTTGGTGGGCCCCAAAACGTACGCAAGTTGCATCTCCTCACGCTGGAGCGGCTTGCCGTAATTCTGCAGCAATTCGATGTCCCTCATGACCTTCACCAGGGCGTGGAACAGCTGCACGTGCTCATGGCGGCACTTCTCGAGCTTCTCTTCTGTCGTTCGCGTGTGCTTGTCCATCTCGTTGAGCTGTGCACGTAAGTCGTCCGTGAACTTACTGTACTTCTCGGCATGCTCCTGCTGCGCCTTGATACGCTTCAGCAAGTTGTCAAAGCCCAGGATAGGAACGGGAGCGCAGTTGAGCGGGTCTGGGTTGTCCAGCTCGGCTTGGTTCCACAGACGCTCGCTGATGTGTGGTGGTCGGGTGTACAGATGGCGCTGCGTCGGGTCGACCGTGTTGTACATGAGGAACTTGAAGCGTGATTGTGCGGGGTCCTGATACGCTGCCTTAACTGTGTTGAGTTGGGCAACTGAGGCGTCGGCACCGAGGATGATCGGTGCTGGCGCAGTCGAGGCCGCTGGAGCTGTACCAAACGCTGAGGGCGCTGCTCCAGGTGTAGCAGCGCCAAAACCGCCACCAAAGAACGAAGATCCTGTAGTGCCAGCCGTTCCAAAAGCGCTGGTACCAGTGGCAGGTGCAGTACCGAAGCCAAAACCAGTACTTGGAGTCGTTGGTTTAGCCCCGAAACCAAAACCAGTCGCCGCCGTGCTAGTTGCCGCAGGAGTTTGACTGAAAAGAGAAGGCTTGGTAGCTGCAGTACCACCGAATCCAAAAGACGAAGTCGTGCTGGCTGCTGGAGCCGCTCCACTGAAGCTAAATCCCGTGCTACCAGCAGGGGCTGCACCAGTTCCACCGAAATTAAATCCGCTCGATGCAGCAGGTGCAGCAGTAGCACCTCCAAAGCTGAATCCACTGCTACTAGCAGCAGGGGCTGCGCTGGTACCTCCGAAGCTGAAGCCTGTACTAGCTGCAGGAGCCGCTGCGGGAGTTGCACCAAAGGAGAACCCTGAAGAAGCGCTAGGAGCTGCCGTGCTTGCCGCTGGAGCCGCACCGAAGCTGAAGCCCGTCGATCCAGCAGCTGGAGCTGCTGGTGTCGCGCCAAAGCTGAAGCCGCCGGAAGCGGCAGGTGCAGCAGCCGCACCTGCTCCGAAGTTAAAGCCACCGGCCGCAGGCTGTGTCGCTCCTGCTGTAGCTCCGAACATGACTGAGCTGCTGCGTGTACAAAATGTTCCTGCTGTATTGAGCTGAAGTCAGTTTCAAGCTGGAATATATCGGTCTGTAGAGCGAAGTAGAGAGGCGTGAACACTGCGTTGAGAGTGTATACCTCTCCTCTGTACGACGACAGTAATAATGGCCTGTGTATTACCTGCTGGCAGCACAGGGGGAGACTTCTAGACGGCGACGCGAGGAGGGTAAGTCGGCGTACTCGTCCCCAAGCCGAGATGCTTGGCGCGGACTCAAGAGTTCAAGTGCGATTATACTATTGGTTAAAACGATGACATTTATATCCAATGATGGAATCGTATTAACGCTCCGTGTAAGTACGAACATATCCAATTCTTTCAGCTTCAAAAAGCGAAAAGCTCCAGATGACGATGGCGGCGGAGCGAGAGGCTCCAGTGGGGCCCCCAGCAATCAAATGGCGCGTTGGGGAGCGTCAAATACTTCGATCACGTCACGATCTTGCACCACGAGGGTTAACAGCTAGAGAGGCTCACCCGTTGGCTCTTGTATCGACTTTTTCCAGTCTTGATCCAGCTGATACAGTGGATTCCCAGCCTGAAGTGGCACCTCCGCTTACTTCTGTGTCTTCAGCTCTTGGGGACTCCTTTTCGAACCGAAAAAGCGGCGGTATAGCATCTCCGGAGCTTGTGGTACTGCAAGATGGGGATGTCGACCCACTGGGCGTTCTCGGAAGCTCTGCAGGTGTGAAATCCGCGGCAGCTGAGCCCACACGCTCGAAAACGCCGTCAATTGACGTTGTACAAAGTGACAATAGACCGTTAAAACCTGCTGCAATGCCCAACACAGTGAAATACAAGTGGAAACAGCACACGGATCGACTACTGGCCAAATATGCGGACCACACGTTCAAGATCAAAGCGAGTATGCTCGAAGTGAACGACATCGAGAACGAGATATCGTTCGTACCCAAGAGCGACTACCAAAAGACGGAAGACTCTGCAGAAGCGTCGGTGATTAAGAAAACGCGTGCTCGACTTGAGCAGTTGGAGAAAGACCAGGACAATAACGTGCTTTCATCCGGCCAAGACGAACAAACTATTGAGATCTCCCAAAGTCAATACGTGGCCAAGGTGAAGGAGATGGAGAAGCGGCTGATTACGAGTTGGGAGCAAAACCACAAAGTGGAGGCGCTTCGTATTGCGATTAAGTGCGTAAAGTTACTCGCTGACACGGATACTTCGCCACAGCTGTACCCTTGCGTGTTTGTACTGGTGAGCGAACTGCTAGATACCTTTGGTAGACTCGTATTTGATCGTATCCACACGAGAGCGTCGGAAGATGAGAACAACCAGCCTCTACCTGAGCCACTTGGTGAACACTTTATGAGCTCCGACGTCAATATCCAAGCCACCGAAACGTGCCGCAACTGGTTTTACAAGACAGCCTGTATCCGAGAACTTCTTCCCCGAATGTTCGTATTTGGTAGGAAACTACTTCGTCATCTTTGGGTTAACTAACAACTGTGTCTGTTGCTTACCTCAGCTATATCGAAATCGCGTTGCTCGGATGTTATCGGTTTCTTTGTGATGGCGAGTATCCACAGATCGTAGCGCGACTATCAAACATGATCAAGTACGAAAAGGTTTTCATCGACTGCTAACGAAAATGTGCCTTCTAACATTTGAGTTGTGATTATTATAGAGGTGTTGGCGAGCCGATGGTTGCGTTGTACGCGCGTTTGTACTTGGCGTTAACCAGCTCCGAGCTTCTGGGTGCGACCTCCCCAACAGAGCAGACGATCGTCGTAAGCAGCAGTTTGTTCGACTACTTTTACGCGTTCAACTGGTTCCGACAAAACAAATTGGAGCATTGGTTACTTACTCATAAAATGGATTACGAAGAGTATCTGGCGCTGCATTCGCCGGCCGTTGAGTGGCTCGTTAAATGCGCCGCCCCTGGAGCCTCTCAAGTCACTTTCGACACGCTGGTGGCGCACTACCAAGAATATTCCAACAGCTCCATGGTGCTCAAGCACTTGTGTGAATGTTTTGGTTCATTTTACGCCTCGACACCTAGCGAGATGTTGGATTTGATTCGTACAGCCTCACCCTCTTTGGTTTCCAAGTGTCACTTGTACAGTCTCGTGGCAGTTCAACTGAGCAATGCACCAATTATTGCGGAGAACGAACCAGGCGGAAAATTACAGTACTTGAACGATTCCTGGTCGTCTATTACGTCTCAAGAAGATATCACGCAGTATATGGAGTGCGCAGCAGCTTACATGAAGCTAATCGTCGCTCATTTTTCGGTACACCTTATGCACTGATTCTCGATAACAGTACAGCAGTACTAATGGTGTTTGTTGTTGACAGCATCGAGAAGCTCTCATCCTGCTGAAGGATATCGTTCGTCATCTGAACGCTGCAACACCAGACGAACTCACAGCGAAGACGTACAATCTGCTGGGTGCGCTCATTGAAAACGTGGTTTTCGGTGCTAAACAGCACTACGAGTTCTTGTCTAAGATCATCCCGTCTACTGCATTCTTGGCGCTTATGGGCATGTTCAAGCGGGAGTCGAGTGTGGATGTTGCAAAGAAAGTATTGCGCGCGTTCGTTAGTGGGAGTATGAAAAAGTCGGCCAACCGATCGGGTTCTTTGCGGCTTCATGTCGTTGGTCCAGAAGCAGCAGTGGCTCACACCCTTTTGGTCGTTTGCTGTCGCGTGCATGACGCTCTCGACTCTCTCAGTACTGCGTCCGAGCGTGGTGAAGCCAACCGAGACATATCGGCATTTATCACGCGACTCGGATACGTCAAGGAAGCTGGATCTGAGCGTGCGCAAGATGAAGAGCAGGAGGCGCTACTGATGCTGTACACGGAATGTCGTCGCGCTTTCTACAAGCTGGAGCCGATCCAAGTTCTGTTGTCCACGATGGTGCTGCGACTAGCGATGCACGTTCACAAACGTATTGGCGGTGCCACGTCTGTGATAGGAGGCAAGAAACGTGCTCATGCTCGACGGAACTTTATTCAGTCGTGCTTGGCGTTCGCACACATCACGATCCCGTCGATTGAAGCCACACTGGAAAAACTGCAGCTTTTAGTGTCTGCGGCGAATGTTGCGCTGGTGACGAACTGCATCCCGCAGATGGACGCACTGGTGAAAGCTGCTGTTGTTCTACTAGCGGATCTCGATCTGAGCACGATTCAATATGCTAGTCGCAGTGAAAGTTCAGCTTACCACAGTGCAATTCGTGGTACAGTAGGACTCTTTGGAGCTGCGGGTATCACTAGTTCAAGTACTGCTATCGACCAGATCGTTCAAGTGATCGCTCAGTTGATGAGCGTGTTGGTGTACGCTCCCTCGCTGAACGACGATGACGCGTTCTACTTTGTGACTGCACTGCGCAAGGCTGTACTGGAGCGGATGGCATGGATACCACATAGTTCGTCCTCATTTTCTCTTCGTCTCGAAGCTGGTGTTGCTAAAGTGCGCGTACTGCTAATGCTGGTCCAGTTGTATGCCTTATGGGGACAAAGGTCGCTTCCCGGTCGTCTGAATGGGGTGGACTCAAATGACGTGCTATATGGCGGTGACGATGTGGTTTTCAACGAAGTGCAGAGGCGGTTTAGCTCCACTGTGGAGGAATTGATAGGAGCGATCGAGGCTCTAAGTGAGGGAACTGAGGGAAACGCTACTGATCGAGTGGTGGCAGCTCAGATGGAGCTGATGCTGGACTTTGTCAACTTGGTGGTTCCTGTGCTCGAGTACGACGATTCACGCCCAGGAGGAGCGTTGGCCGCCGTAACAGAGGAAACAGTAGGCAGTGGACGTCGTAAAAAGCGTCGAACTGGAGTCGCGTTGATCCGCAAGTGCATGGCGTACAGCCACGGGAAAGCGACGGCATTGAAACAGACGAAGCCGAGAGAGATGTCGACGAGCCAAATGCAAATGGCGACGTGGACCTGCCGCTACTTTGACAGCACACGCGCGTACGTCGCTACGTTCATGCATGGAATGCCGAAACGCCCTGTCGGCCTTCGCCTAAACGCGAGCAGCCAAGAGGCCGTTCAAGCTCTTGCAGATGCGCTCAACAACCTCCAGCTCTAGCGTCAACATATCTAGAGTGCAGATGCAGTAAATCTGCGACTTCATCAGGAGCTGGTGGTTTGCTTTTGGATGGCGCGAGATGGCTGGCACCACCGACTACGTCCCTGATTGGTCACAAAATGAGTCACTTCAAGTGGCGACGCTTCAAGATCGCAATCATGATACAAAACTCAAGTAGTTTCGACCGTTACAAAATTGGACCGTTACAAGAAAAACTGATAACGGACGGCCCTTGCAAAACAAAATGGAAGCGGTCAGCGGCCGCTTTCTCTTGCCGCTGGCTGTTGCTACTGCTCATTCCCGAATTTCCGGCCCAGAGCTCAAGTTCGTCTTCAAGAAGCGTCAAGTACTCCGTCAATCATGGGCAAGGGCAAGGGCAAGGACAACGATAAGAAGGAGGAGAAGACCGCCGCCAAGGACGGTGAGTCGTCGCTGTTGCTGATACTTTTGAGTGAATGCAGGTCTCTGATGCTTGTTGTTTGTGTTGAGCAGCTCCCAAGGAGGAGAAGGGCGGCAAGAAGGGCGGCAAGAAGGGAGGCAAGAAGTAATGACGCTCCGAGTCCGCATCTACTAGCTGCATAAGAGACACTCAGTTAAGAAGTGCCGGGTGGATGAGGCTTCACGGCCATATACCACACGAATAAAATATGATTTTCACGCACACTACCGTCTTGTTAGTCCGTCCCTCTGTATTTAGGCCCCCGAGCCTGTAAAACATAATGCGCTTGATTTAGCCCATTTGCTTTCTTCTTGTCGGTATGGAATATGGCCCGGCGTCGATAGCGCTGTCGGGCAGGTATCGTTTGAGGACACATGAGTTAGCGCCAGTAATTCAGCCGCGTTCGCGAGCCGCTTCTTCCTCGCCTGTCAGTACCAATAGAGAAGATTTTAATGCCGTTCCGCCTTCCGGACCACGAGGATCAATTGGTAGAGTTAGCACTCCGCATCAAGGACGCGCAGTGCTCGAGTCCATAGCGTTTGATCCTTTCAGCGGCTCGGAAAGCTTCAACCTACTGCTGCAAGACCCAGAAGACAGTCATGAAAGAAGAAAAGACCCGAAAGCTGTGGCAGAGTTCCGACAGTGGCAGTCGCGCCATTTCCCGCAGCTCCTCCACACGTTCCGAGCTCTGTGTATGATCCACGCAGACCGCAAGGAAGAGAATCAGTCCGACGCCGTTGTACAGGAACCAACAGTTGATGAAACCGAAGAGACCGACCGTATTGAAGCTGAACAGGAAGCTGTAGACAGTGAAGAAGCCTGGAGACTCATTTTCCGACACGCAACCGTGATGTCAGCGACGCCAGGGGAGACGATCGCGATTGAGAGCATCACGCGCACCGAGAGAGTGTACTTCCTGCTTAATGGACACTGCCAGCTCTCGTTCCGACCTCTTCTTCTACGAGATAACAAGGCACCGTCAGCCCCATCAACCATGGTGAGGATATCCACAGGAGTGCACGGATTCAGTGAGCATCCTGTCATCCATTTACGAGAGCTAAGAGCGGGTGATTACTTCGGGCTCGATGCTGCGGCGTTCGGATTCGAGTACTCTTTGACTACTGCGACGGCGGACAGCGCACGACAGCGTAATTTCCTGGGTCTCCGCGAGGTCGCCCTTACATACGTGCTGTGTTTGCCATACGTTGTAGTTCAGCAGCTACAGCGCCGACATCAAGATGGCAACGCTCGTATGCCACCAACCTTTCCATTCTCCTTTGCGCCTGAAGCTGAGGTGTTTCTGCGCAACACCTTCCTCTTTCGATCAATGGCAGACTCGTCTCGACGCTTTCTAGCAGCACACATGAGTCTGGTTATGATAGCTCAACAAGAGTACCTCTTCACCCCAGGTCAGCCTGTGCGAGCCTTCATCGTGATATCAGGACAACTTACCCTCGGCTCCCCACGAGAAGATCATCATGGAGGTCGGGCAGAAGCAGACTTGGAGCTGGAGCTTCTGCAGACTCACGATTCCGTTGGGTTGACGGAAACTTTACACCTGGAGTCGTCATTTAACAGATACTGTGCGGTGACTTCAGCTAACGGTGCACGAGCCTACGCGATTCCGTCGACAGTGCTGCTCATGGTCCTGGCACAAGAGTCATCGACACAGAAGCTGATTTACGAATGGATTGCTCACCGAAAATCTTGGTACGAGCTGAGGAGAGCCACAGCCTTAGCTCAACGCAAGCGGTTTACTGCTGAAGGCCCCGAACACGTTGTGCGGCTAACACTGGCAGCTCAGCGACGCAGTAAACTGACTTGCTCTCGCTGCGGCTGGACAGGCCATGTATCAACTTCATCGTCCTGTGTACGCGTCGATATCCCTGTCAGCGAATCTCCAACTTTACCGATGTCACAACTTGATAAAAGAAAATCACGAGAAGGAAGCCGAGCAGCGAAGGAGCAGGCACGAAGGTCCGAACGCCTGCGCTCCACCGATATTTCGGAATCTGATGATATCACACCTGCTCAACAGCAACAGCCCTCTTTCAGCATCAGCCCAGTTAGCCCAATCAGCTCGCGAAAAACACCGGCACGCCGTCGTTTACAGGTCGATTCGATAGTCCTTCGAGGGTTGCAGATATCTCGAATTTCCATGTTGGAACATCTTCAACCCGATATGCCCACAACCCGCGAAACGGACACTCTCGAAGAGCATCACACAAACGTGAAAGCTACGAGCAGTAAGGAGGACGCCTTACGCAGTTGCGCACTGACACAGTCGCTGCGACGGCTAGAGGAAGCGCTACAGTACAAACAAACGTCACCAGTACAGCAAAACCGGAGATAATTTGGCAAGATACTTCACATCAGTTCATGAGTTACCTGTCCACGCTCAGCGAGAACGCGTGCAATTGAAGCATGAACTGTACATCATGTCTATCTGCGTCGTCGTTTCTTGCTGCTGCCCTTGGATTTCCGCGAGTTGCTCGTTTTTTGCTTACCTAGGGCTCCTTTAAGCGGCTCGAAAACGCTTTGACCAAGACCGAAGTGCTTGTCTTCGTTGTAGGGCGACCCGTGGAGTTGATGGAGATGCCGTCGGTGGTAGTACGCAATCGGGATGGCTGGGGTGTAGCAACGCTTATCGAATTCATTTGTGGGAAGTGAGGTGCCAGCATCGTCACATTCACTAGGAAATTCCACTGACGGGCCCTGAACGGTGAACACATCAACGGGGACATGTTTTGCAGCTTCGGCAAGCTTTTCCTTCTCCAGTTTTCGCTCTTCTGCGTCGCGGTCAAACACGTCCAGATGCAGCTCGTTATCTGTGATCAGACGAAAGCCCGCTGGATACATTGCTCCTGGCCATGTCGTAGTAAATTGCTCTTCAATCACATGCAAAGCTCCGCTTGTAGAAACCGCCAACACGCTCTGCCTCATGCGGTCCCAAGCCAGCGCCAAGACTCCATCTTTCACTCCGACATTGTGCTGAGCTGTTGTCCGACGTAGAGCAGAGGCGCGGTGCCACGTAAATAAACCATTCTCACCTACGTGTCGATGACGCACTACTGGCGTGCCGACCACGAACTCCTCTCCACCACTGAAGCAGCACACTGCCCAGGGTGCGCGCACTGCGCCAGTCGAATGTAGTGCCACCTCGTGCAACCCTAGTGGATGATCCTCAGTTGCAGTCGCTGGCTCCTCACCAGGACCGTCCTTTGATGTTCCAGGTTCTATGGCGGAAGTCATAACAAACTCGTGAATTCCTTTAGAGCTGGTGACCAACAGTGCCGTTTCACGCAAGTTTACGCTCAGATCCACGAACTGTATGATCACGGTCAACTTGAGGCTGTCGAGGCACTGCAAAGTTGCAGCATCCAAAATTGCCAGAGTTGATTTGGACGTAGCGCAGTAAATTCGCTTTCCAGAGCGTCCATATCTCGCACAGGACGCAAGAACAGGATGCCGCGAGTTGCTTTGTGGTGTGGGCTGGGCAACCTCCGAGTTTTCTAGCGGGACATTCCCAAGCTCCTTACGTTCACCAGAAACGACATCCAGCAATACCGGGGGAGAGTTCCAATAGCTTACAACGAGTAGCTTCGGGTCACAAGGGTGTGGACTCAAGGCAGTGATAGTACTGTCAAATCGAAACGCCGACACGAGCGTAGCCGCCTCAACATCCCATACACAGAGTCTCGCTCGTCGCGTGGACTTCTCCTCGCATCCAGCAAAAATCCATCGTGAATCACAGGACCACGTACACTGGGAGACCACCTTCAGTGCTGTCTTCACCACTCTAAGATCCGACAACGTCAATACAGCTCCGCCTCCCGAGGTATCTTCTTCATCCTCGGGTTTGGTCTCTTCACTGCCGTTGAGCGTATTGTCCTCGTCGACTTCTGCCTCGTCTTCCTCCTCTGTTGCTACGTCTTCCTCCACTGAACCAGCATCTTCCTCGTCTTCTGCAGATACGTCATCATTCTCCACTGAATCATCAACATCTGGTTTAGCATTCTTCCCTGCATCACTAGTTTTAGTAGTGGCCGTATCGAGTCCCTCGACCTTCTCCTCCGGAGATTCAATGGCTATAAGCGTGGGGTCCAGCTCTCGTGTAATCACACGGATACTTGTGTTGTCCCAAATAGTCACGCGGCCGTCGCGCTCGCCCACAGCAATGAGCGTCATAGGGGGGTTTAGTGCCAGACAATTGGCTTGCTGTGTATCTTCGAGACAGCTCCAGGACGATGTGGGGCGCGACAGTAAGTGTTTCTGCAGATAGTCGTCTTCGTCTTCCATTTCTTCGACGTAAGTAGCTTCATTGGCAGCCTCCGGTGCTGTATTACCGTTAATCTCCGATGCATTACCGGGATTACCACTGTCTGACGCGGGTTGTGGGGTTTCTACGGGAGGTTCAGAGCTCGTATCGGTGGGTTTCGATGCAGAAGACGCCGCGGAAGAAGCCTGCGCTAGCTGCTGCTGCCGTCGATCAGCCTGTTGCTGCTCTTCGGCGTGCACGACACGCCGCAACGCCTGGTTCCACATCGACCACTACGTTGGCGAGACTGTTGACTTATGTGGTCATAATAGTAATTTTCAGAAATGATAGGCAGAGTGATGGTCCTAACCTAACCATCACTTCAATTCTCTCATTTCAAGATCTAATGAAGAAGGCGATGAAGACTGCGGGCTTGCTGGCCGAGAAACTCACGTACCCTGCCGTACGCCGCGGGGATCTAGTGGAGACGCTACATGGCGTGCAGGTGGCAGACCCGTATCGCTGGCTGGAGGACCCGGACTCCCCCGAGACGGTCGAGTTTGTGACGAAGCAGAACGAGGTAACTCAGCGTGCACTTAGCCAAATGCCGTGTGTGGCCGAAACGAAGGCTCGTATGACGGAACTATTCAACTACGAGAAGTTCTCGGCCCCTCGGAAGCATGGGGGGAAGTACGTCTTCTCCAAGAACGACGGACTGCAGAACCAGAGCGTGCTGTACATCCAGGACGAGCTGCACGGAGAGCCACGTGTGCTGCTGGACCCCAATCTCCTGGCTGCAGACGGCACAGCTGCCCTCTCTAGTCGCGCCTTCTCGGAAGCCAAGCTGCAGGATGGAAAGCTCTTCTTTGCCCACGGTATCTCCCGTGGCGGGTCGGATTGGCAGACGATTAAAGTGATGGCTGTCCATGACGACAACAAGATCTTGGATGATACAGTGGAGTGGGTCAAGTTCTCCAGCATCTCCTGGACTCACGATGACAAGGGCTTCTTCTATTCGCGCTATCCACCTCCGGAGAAGATGAAGGGGGACAAACACGATGATGAAGAGGGACCTAAGAGAGGAACCGAGACGGACTCTAACATGAACCACCAACTCTGGTACCACAAGCTGCACACTCCGCAGTCTGAGGATAAGTTGGTATATGCTTACCCAACTGAGCCAACGTTCAATGTCGGTGCGGAGGTCTCGGACGACGGCAAGAAGCTACTCCTGTACGTGCAGGACGGGTGCAAGAATGCCAACATGATTCACGTCGCGGACTTAGACGACTTTGAAAACTTCCTGAAGGGACCAAACGACTCTACCATCCCAGTGACGAAGCTAGTGGACAACATGGATGCAGCGTTCTCGTATGTTCTGAACGACGGAGACTACTACTACTTTAAGACTAACGCTAATGCTCCTCGTGAACGTGTGGTGCGAACCAAACTGGGGGACGCACCGGAGTGGGAAGAGGTGATTCCTGAGCAGCCCGACGCTATTGTGATTGAAGGCGTGCACCCTGTGGCGCCGAACCTGCTGGTTGTGCAGCTCGTTAAGGACGTGCACAATGAATTGCACGTGTACAACCTCGACGGTGTGTTCCAGTATGAAATTTCGCTGCCCAGTGTGGGCACTGTGGGCGTAGCCAGCAAACGCACTGAGTCGGAGCTATTCTACCACTTCATCTCGTTCCTGTACCCCGGATCGATCTTCCGCATCGACTTATCCAGTAATTCTGCGACCCCCGGAACGGCGCCTGATGCTGAGCTTTTCCGTGAAACCAAGGTGAAGGGGTTCGACCCAAGCCAATTTGAGGCGGAGCAAGTATTCTACCCATCCAAGGACGGCACGAAGATCCCTATGTTCCTTGTTAAGCGCAAGAATGTCCCGAAGAACAGCGAACTACCCGTGTACTTATACGGCTACGGCGGATTCAACATCTCGCTCACGCCTGCCTTTAGTGTATCGCGACTCGTGTTTGTCCAGCACTTCAATGGTATGCTGGCGTTGCCTAACCTGCGTGGCGGAGGCGAGTACGGCGAGCAGTGGCACCAGGATGGTATGCTGCACAAGAAGCAGAATGTGTTCGATGACTTCCACGGCGCTGCCGAGTACCTTATCAAGGAAGGCTACACGAACCCGGAGAAGATCGCTATTCACGGCGGATCCAATGGTGGCTTGCTGGTGGCGGCTACCAGTAACCAGCGTCCTGACCTCTACCGTTGTGTTGTGGGTGCTGTGGGCGTCATGGATATGCTTCGCTTTCACAAGTTCACCATTGGTCACGCGTGGCGCACAGACTACGGCGACCCGGACAATGCCGATGACTTCCACTACATTCGCCGCTACTCGCCTGTGCACAACGTGCCGCATGCAGATAGCCCAATTATGCAGAAGCTCGCAGAACGTGGCGGGTTCCCATCGGTGCTTCTGACTACTGGTGACCACGATGACCGCGTTGTCCCCCTGCACTCGTACAAGCTCATTGCTGAGCTGCAGTACCAGCTCGGAAACTCAGAGACACAGACGAACCCTTTGCTCATCCGTATTGACACGAAGTCTGGCCACGGTGCTGGCAAACCTACCACCAAGATCATCGAGGAGACGTCCGAGGTGTTTGCCTTCATCGCGTGGAACCTTAATGCTCCTTTCGTTGCGTAAGTTGCGCGCCAACTCCAATTGACAATTCATTTGCTTTTTACGAGTCGCAAGCATTCGAAGAAGACGCAAGAGCCACGGATCAATAATACACCTGCATTCGACAGAGCATCCATTTAATACCGGTGCTGATGTGATTTCTTTTTGTTCTTAGAGGGTTTCGAGGACTTCTTCGGTGACGCCATCAAGCGCCGCTCTGCAGGCCAACATGGCATCAGGGTCGCACAATATACTTACAGGTAGGCTACCCTGCAACTGGAGCTGCTCTTTGCCCGTTGGCCCAAGTTCATAGGTGTTGGAGCCTTGAACTCGCATCGTGCATTCCATCGCTTTTTGCAACGACAGAAACGCGTCGTTGATCTGGTCACTAGTCAGCGACGCGAACGCCCGCTCCACACCTGACACCAGCTCTGTAAGCCCTGATACCGGTGTACTGACCGGAGGAGGTGGCGATGCTTTTAATGCTGTGTGAATGGCCTTGAAGAGGACAATGTCCATCACAGTGAAGTCCGGGGAATACGGCGGGAGGCTCTGCATTTGAATACTCCAGCCATCCTTCCGTACTTCTTCAGCAAACATCGCGTCACCAAAGCAGCGAATCTTGGCGCTGTCTTGCTGAATGCAAATAGGTCCTTGCATGAGGTGCACCGGCATCTTTTCTCGAATGGCAGGAACAATTAATTCTGTGATCATGCGCTGTACGTCCTCCTTCGTCACGGTCTCCAATGGTACAAAAGTCCTGTCTGGATCTTGCTGTGATGGCTTCATATCTCCATCCTGTATCTCCTCCCGCACAAACGGCCACGTGCCTATTCTGCCGCTAAAGTACTCGTTCCTGTGCGGATCCCACTGCGGCCTCGCCACCGCCACCATGAACATTACCCTCGTCTTCTTGTCTCGAGGTAGCGAGAACCACTTCATATTAATGTGCACCACGTTGTGCATATCGTCGAAAAGACCATTTGCCCTCACCTTTTTGGCACAGTACTGAAGTCTCTCGATCTTGTTCTTGTCCGTAAGCGACGGCTTAATGGAGTTAATGGACGGACCTCCGTCCTCCTTAAGCAGCTCATACAGTGTAGTTTTCGGGATACCGACTGCCGTAGCCAGTGCACGGATGGAGCCTCTCTGAGCCAACGGGATCTCCTTGACGCGCTCCAATTCCACAGACCAGTCGCGCTTCCGACGGCCTCGACGTCCGACTTTCCGCGACGCGACGTCGCATACCTCGTCGCCCTTCTCCAAGCTTTGTACCGCGCGCTTCCAGAGCCTCGAGACAGTGCGACGATCTACGCCAAACTGTGTAGCCGCGTCTGTGACGGCGTGACGCGCCAGTTTCGTGGTGTTTTCCACGCGCCGCTGCATTAAGAAGTCGAGCATGGCGCGACGCTCATCGTATGTTAAGTTTCTACTGCCGCGTTCTTTCCAGGCGCTCGTTTTCTTGTCGGAGGAGCTGGAGCTCCCAGTAGGGACTTCAGCCGCCATCTCAGTGACGGACAGGAGAGTCTCCGGCATGGGCTCGGCAGCAACAGCAGGCACTTGTAGCTCCGCCATGATGATCGTGCGACTTTCGTTTAGTGGGTGGAGGAGACAGTTCCACCTGGACGCAACCAAGCTTCACGACAGTGATTGGTGGAAAGGACAAAATTGTGCCCGTATTGTGTGGTGCACACAATGCAACTTCAACGTGCATCCTGGATGGAACTCGACTCAAGCGCGTTTTGCTTCGAAAGCCCTTACTTTTTCTTTTTCTTTCGTGAAGACAAGTCGATCTAATATGACCAAACTTCCCTTACTTACCACAGTCGCTTTAGCGCTGCCATCAAAGCATCTGGCCATTGATCACGTCCCCCACCTCATTAATCACTTCCTCGTTCCGTCCACAATTGACGCTGCAGTTTATCTGGACCTCCAGCGGGTCACCAAAGCCTTCGGAAATTGTCGACCATGGACTGTTAGTGCGATGGATGGCGCTGCTGCTCGAGGACGTCTCGATATTATCAAGTGGCTGTACGTCAACAGATCGGAAGGCTGCTCTCCTGCTGGTTGCAATGGAGCTGCGGCTAACAACCATCTGGACGAGTTGGAGTGGTTGCTCCGGTTGTACGGTAGTAAGTGCTGCAACTTTATGGAGGCCTTAGTGTCCGCAGTTGGTGCTGGACATCTCCAAGTTGTGAAGTTTCTATTCGACTGGAGATTCGTTGTGGACAACGCAGTTCTCGTGAATGCGGCGGTGATGAATGGCCAGGTTGGAATATTGGCGTACCTTATAGGCCCGGAAAGAAATATCCAGTCTCGAAAAGTAGTGACCGCAGCGGTGGAGGCTGCTGCGAAGAACGGTCTGACTGACGTTATGCGGGTTCTTCTTCGCGACGTGCGAGGATCTGATAGTTTTGTGTCTGATGGCCTTCAGCATGCTGCAGCTGCGGGACATGCTGATGTCGTTTTGTTACTGTATTATCATGGTGGGTTTACCCGGACGTCCGCTAATCTCTCGATGGAGAAAGCAGCGGGGGCAGGGCACATGAAGATTGTCTTTATGCTCTTGCCAAGTTGTGATGAGGTTGGAGCTGTCCGTGCACTTGCTGCAGCAGTTGCTAACAACCGCAGCACTTTGGCCGAGTTTCTTGTTCGTCTTTTTTCTCCTTCTCAGGTGGCGAGTGCGGCTAAAACAGGAAACGATGATCTACACGAGCTACTTGCCAAGCATATCCCCTTCGACTGCCTCCCCTATCCAGAGGATGAATCGTCTTATGCTAGATTTGTTTCAGCTGCTGCATGCGGTAACGACCAGGCCGTGAAGGCATCGATGGATCGAATCTATTCTGTACCCGCGGCTCGCATTGGATATGTGGTGGAGGTTGCAGCAGCACTTTCGCAGTGCGAAATTGTGAAATTTCTCTTGGACGAATTTACTTCGAGCCCTGGGTTTCCAGATTCCTTTGGTGTCAAAACAGCTTTGAAGAGAGCTCTAGAGTGCAAGGACCTTGCCATGGCGAGTCTTCTCACCAGGTATTGCAATGGGTATATGGTGGGGGCTGTCTTGATGGAATTTGTCACGAAGTACAAAATGGAGGCCGTAAAGGTGCTTACACAAAGTAGCTACAAGTACGCCATTGCCGTGTGTGCTACTAAAGAGTATCTGGATGGTCGTGAAGACGTTTTCAGTGTACTAATGGAGTTCACGCAAGAAACTACTGCGATAGAATTTTCAGTCAAATTGGCAAAAGCGGGGAAACTCGAATTCGCGAAACGCGGTCTAGTGAAGCAGAAGCTGGAAAAGTTGTTTGCTGAAGCCGTTGTGAATGGGACGACTGAGCTGGTGAAGTTCCTCCTGATGGAAATGACTGGAGCCGTCATTGGACTTGGGCTGTTAACAGCCGCACGCTTGGGTCATATTGAAGTGGTGAAATTGCTGCTAGGAAAGAGCGAGCCATGGGATACTCAATTCTACGCTCTTGAAGAAGCTGCGAAGGCAGGGCAGGCGGATGTGGCCAATTACTTGCGCCTTTGGTGCGGTCCTGCACGAATCACGACAATCATAGCTGACTTGAGAGCAGCAGGGAAAGAGGAAGCTGCGGCGTTGCTGGTCACGAAAAGAGCTCGGCTTGAGTGATCGTTACTTGTTCAACAACAGGGATTCAAACACACAAAAAGATGAATATTAATTAACCCCTTACCGTATTTCCCGTGACAAAAGTAGGGAGGTATACCGACTGTATACCGACTGGTAAGGGGTTAATTAATATTCATCTTTTTGCAGTATTAATACATGTACTTCGTTTCTTATGTTGGACCTCCAACATAAGAATAGGTATAAGAATAGGTTATACAGTACTAGTAGCTATCGTGACTTTTCTACATCGTAGAAGTAGTCGACAATGAATGGAATCCTTCATATTTACTTACATTCCACGGTCTGGTCATTCCTGTGGAAGGTTCAGGGCAGATTGGCACGCTGATAGCGCTTCACGACTGCACAGTACACTCACGGGCAAACTGCCATCGTGCTGTAGACTTTTCTTGGTCGCGTCTTCCTTGGAATCAAAATCGTTGGATCCTCCTGCTAGCATAACGCATTCCATTGTCTTCTGCAAGGCGACGAACGCATCGTTGATCTGCCGCTTGGGGAGTGCAGTAAATGAATGCTCCACGGTCGCAATAAGCTCTTCGATAGGCGTCAGCTGCATAACGGCATTGCGAACTTGCATCGCCTCCGGATAAATACTCTTCATAAAGCTGTGGGTAAGCACAACCAGCTCGGGACTGTACGCTGGCTGGTGCTGCACTCGAATATCCCAGCCGCCCGCCCTGCCGTGCTCTGCAACCAAGTGGTCGTCAGCCGTTAATCGCACCTGCGGGTTGTCGATCTGGATGAAGAGCGGACGGTTGTACTGCGCTCGAGGCATTTTCATCTTGATCGCTGGGATGACGTAGTTTGTGACCATGGCTTGAATCTCCTTCTTCGTTATCGTCTCCAACGCGCGAATCGCCCGTCCAGTATGCGCTGCTGCTTGGTCCCAAGGCAACACACTGACCTCCGGATCAGCCTCGACAAACGGCCAGGCCCCAAGCTTGCCGTCGAACCGCTGCTGTCGCTCGTGATCCCACTGTGGTCGAGCAACAGCAACGAGAAACATCACCTTGGTCTTCTTCATGTTGCGACTGCCAGGCAAAGAGCACCACTTGGTGTTGATGTGCACGACGTTGAACATGTCGTCGAACACGCCATTCGGTTGCATCTTGCTGAAACAGAACCGGAGTCGATCCCGTTTATTCTTATCGGACAGCGGTGGTTTAATAGCATTGGCGATCGTCGTCTTCGGTTCGTTGCTGGTGGTCTCTTGATGCTCGCACTCTGCATTGTCAGTGGGGTTACTGTCTGTGTCATCCTTCAGTAGACGAAAAAGTGTCGTGCGTGGGACACCCACCGCTGTTGATAACGCTCGTAGTGATCCACGTTGGTTCAATGGCAGCTGCTTCACCTTCTCCAGTGCAGCAGAATAGTCCTTCTTCTTACGTCCACAGTTACCGCGTTTTCTGGACAAAGCCTGCTTCATCACGACGTCAGCGGAGGCACCAGCGTCCATCGCCGTCTTCATCTGGTTCCAGATGCGCGAGACCGTGTTGCGGTGTACCTGGAACTTGTCTGCAGCTGCAGAGATGACGGCGCGAGGCAGGCGAGCCTCGCCTTGGCTGTGCTGGAGCAGGAAGTCAGCCATGTTCAGGCGCTCCGTGTCCGTCATATTCGGCTTGCTTCGCGCTTGCGCCTTGCCATTGGAAGCACCTGCCACGTTCTTGTTCTGGATGAGATCGTTGGCCTCTCTAGTCCCTTCAGTGGGGGGCGAAGTGAAGGTGGCACCTTCCGGCATCTGCATACTCGCCATGTCGACAATGAAAGAGCTCTGAACCATCTAATTCTGGACACAATACTTTTAACCAATTGTAGATTTACAATCGTATTATTGGCCAGTAATAAGTTACATTTTTGGTTCCGAAAAGAATGCACAATAGTTTTCGATTGAAGCCTTCGACCACATAGAAAAAGCCATCGCGATGCTCAAGTACCAGAAGTGGCTCGCTGCCTTCGTCGTGCTGCTCACGCTGTGGCTGTTGCTACTGCGTTATGTAACCAACCATGTACAAGACCCGCACGTTCTGCAAGTGGTGACGGCGCTGCCCATGTACGCCATCGTGTCTTTCGGCGCCTACTCTTTGGCGGTGATTGCGCTGTCCGTCATGACAGTGCAGGATTTCCCAGAGGCTTCCAAGGAACTGGACCGGCAAGTGGTGGAAGCCAAGGCTGACCTTGCCAAGAAGGGATTCAAGTTCTAGTTGCAGGGTCAAGGAAGAAGACGCGGGACGGTGGAGATACGTTGCAAGAAGATGAAGATGCTACATGTAGCTGCATTTCGATAAATCTGCTGCAGTATGTGCTGTACAGAGGATATCGCAGTGATTCAAGCGCCGCCGAGATTGCAAGAGCTTAGATGATATGGTGTTATGAAGAGTTTCCAATTACATCGAGGCTGTCGTCGTCTACAGAGTCAAGAAAAGCAAGGTCAAGCAACCAGCATGCATGTGTTGCTTCGTGTCATGTCTGCTAGATTTAATAAATGTGATGTGTGCACACCAAAATCCTTTCTTTGGACGTTTTATCCCTTTAAATACCATATTTAGTGTTTAGAACACAAAAGGCTCGTGGGTGGATCCCAAGTCGTTTCACAAGGCGCGGACGCAGCAAAGGAGTGGGGAGTTCAATCCAGCTTAGACGGCGCGTGGGTGAGGCTACAGGCGGATTTCAACCTAGGAAGACAACGCACCGTATTACCCGTTGTCTCTCCTCTCCTTAGCACTGCGAATCTCTCCAATTGAACCCGTTTTGGAGTCCAGAAGTGAAGACACAGCCAGTGAATTAAAATGGGAGGCGAGTGCGTACCGGATCATTGCCGCGAGTGCGGAAGCAAGGACGTCGTGACGGACTTCAGCGCGGGCGACGTCGTGTGCCGCGGTTGCGGCATGATCCTCGGTGAGCGCATTATAGATGATTCCCCCGAATGGCGAAACTTTGCTAATGATGATCGGGGTGGTGACCCCGCTGCAAAATCCAGGGTCGGCGACGTTGCAGACGCGCGGCTTGACAGCGTCTCGCTGTCCACGTACCTGGTCGATACGAAGAAGAGCGGTGGGGGCGCCGACGGCGAGCAGGGGCGCAAGCACAAGCGGCCTAACATCTCGTCCGATAGCGCTAAGGTGAAGAGGATGCAGCGCAATATGGCACGCATTCAGGAAGTTGCTGACTACCTGTCGCTACCGAAGAAGATCGTGGAAATCGCACTGGACGTGTACGCGGAAGCAGAGAAGCAGGGGGTGAATATGCGAGGGCCAGAACGAGAGAGTATGGCTGTGGCAGTGCTATTTATTGCGTGCAGGAAGGCAGGCAATGCCCGGTCGCTCAAGGAGTTTGAAGATGCCTCAGGCATTCCCAAGCGACGAATCGGCAAGTCCTTTATGAGTTTGCAGCGGCGTTTGGATCTAGACGTGAAACAGGCCACGACGGAGGAGTATGTGCAGCGCTTCTGCTCGAGACTGGGACTGCCCAACAAGACACAGATGATTGCGCACGCGGTGGCGAAGAAAGCAGATAGCTTGGAGCTGTCGAATGGGCAGCCTCCGGTTGCAGTGGCGGCGTCGGTGATCTATTTGGTGGCAGCATACACGAACGCAAAGCGCTCGATCCAGGAGATTAGCGACGTGACAATGATTGGCGAGAAGAACATGAAGAGGGTGTGCAAGGAGCTGAACAAGAGCCGCGTGGTGCTTTTCGAAGGCGTAGTGATGACTTAGACGACAGCTGACTGTGGAGCCACAAGAGAGCCAAGAGCACAAGACCTCGTAAGTAAGCAGGAAGGAGGGCCACCGAGCACTCAGGTTCGTATATATTTACAGGAGGCCACGCACCTCCTATTTGCATGGTAAGACCCAATCAAGAAACCTCTTGAAAGTAGCTCTCTGTCTGCTATTTGCTGCTTGCTTGCGTGACGGAACCCACTGACGTTTGATGCTGTGCTTGTGGTGCTTTTCTTGCTTCCAGGCCAGATAGAGAGACTTAGAGATAGACAATAGAAGAGCTAGACGCAGCTTCCGCATCGATGACTGTGACGTTCTTGTACACTACGTAATGTTATTGCTTGACTTCGCACTGTTGTGCTTGAGACTGTGCCTTGCCTGCTTGAAACGACGTTGCAGACAAGCAAAAACTGGGATCTTGTGTCACTCGTACACGAGCTGCGCGATTTCTATCCAGGATGTGTGTGTTCGTTGGCCTCTCTTGAGGCTCCAGACGACGCCACGGTACAGCAGCTCCTCCCGGTTGTTCAGCCGCCGTAGAACCAGCTCCAAATTGTTCGACAGCTACAAACATAGCAACGAAACCTTGTCTATCGACCGGTGTACATTTACATATCATAAAAGACTGAGATCATGATCGTACCTGTTTGGTGCAGGGCTCCGAGAAGCAAAGTGACAGTCCGCACGTTGTAAAGCACCACAGATATCCGCAGCCATAGCACGGGAGGCACGGGAAGAAGTCTTCCACCGTCTGATTGAGCACGTCCACGCAAAACTTGAACTCTCTCCGAGATACTACCAGCAACGGCATTCAGTACACACAGCAATCATCGCTCAAAGGGGAATTCCGCCGGTAATGAACGTGACTTACTGATCCCATCCAATGCCGTGGGGAACACATCGTCGTATGAGGACGAGTACCCGCTCACTGTCTTGAGGCCGGTGGCCTCCAACCTGGCCAGAACCACGAGGTTGTGGCCGTCGCCGGGCACCAGCCGCTCCGTGGACATCCGCCGCCTTGATCTCTTCCGCTTCTTGGCGTGGCGCTTGGATTGCCGATGCTAATCAACCGATGCTAGTCAAATGAACGGAAGGCAATAGGCGAATCTTTTGCTGCTAAAGATCGGAACTCGAAAGGGCACGACATTTAGTATCAACGAAAAAACATAGCGGTATGAATAAGCCTCGTTGGTGTCGAGTCGTTGATAGGGACAGGAGATAAACGTCATATCGGTGGCGATGCCATCACCGGTCCTAGGAGCACTTCACGCCGTCTAGGCAAGTGCACAACCTATATAGACTGATGATGTTTATTGATCATTTTGACTGAATGCCTGTGTCATTTACCAGTCTACAGATTTTACTTGACGGAATCCAGCGGTCGAGCATCGAGGCTCGATGATCGAGCGCTATATTATCGCTCTGAAGTCCACCCGAAACAGAAAGCATTGACCGCCAGCTTCGACAACAAGCTCTTCGTACCGATCTTCATCGAACATTGACACTCAAAATATTCAGTATGCGGAGCTTGTGACGGACAACATACTCTAACGGACCATTGTGAACAGCGTACAGGAAAGGTTGATCGCCGGCGGCGGTGGAGCAATTTGACTTAGCGGAAAGTCTACAATTTCTCTACAGAAAGGAAAGGAACTGAGCGCGGACATTTATTCCGACGGGATTTCTGAGATACCGTCGTCGGAGAGCATCAACACTTTTAACTCCTGTACATCTACTCGCTGTCTTCCTATCAGCGCCTTTGCTTGACGAATGTGCTGTCTTTGAAGGTTGCAGACAAGTTGTAGTTTCAAAGAAGCGCACGATTGTCTTAAGTTCGCATTACAAAACGCACTTATCTAAAAACCTCCTGAATTCGATCGTTATCTTCTCGAATTTCTTCACGGCAGTGTCGAACAGAGCCCAAAGGGCGAGCAGAGCCACCAGGTCGAACTTCAGCGCCACGCAACAATGTCCACCGCCGCACGCCGACGATTAATGCGCGACTTCCGCAAGCTACAGAACGACCCGCCGTCTGGCGTGTCGGGTGCTCCCATGGACAACAACATCATGCTCTGGCAGGCAGTCATCTTCGGGTACGACAACCTTCTCTCTTTCGTTTCTTACCGACATGTTTAACGTGTTTTTATAACGTGGCAGGCCGGATGACACGCCCTGGGAAGGAGGTACCTTCAACCTGACGCTCGAGTTCAGCGAGGACTACCCAAACAAGGCGCCAACCGTCAAGTTCATCACGAAAATGTTCCACCCCAACAGTACGCGTGCTTTAAATTACCGCGCTCTTTCATTCATTACGTCGGAACTAACTAGTTTCGTTTTGCTACTCAACAGTCTACAACGACGGTCAGATCTGCCTGGACATCCTGCAGAACCAGTGGTCGCCGATCTACGACATCTCGGCCATCCTCACGTCCATTCAGTCGCTGCTGTGCGATCCCAACCCGAACTCGCCGGCCAATTCGGAGGCCGCGCGTCTCTTCCAGGAAAACCGACGGGAGTACAACCGCCGCGTGCGTGAGATCGTCGAGCAGAGCTGGCAGGCCATCGCGTAAAAAGCTCGTTCGTCCGCTCGCAAGGCTTTTCCGCTGCTGCATTGTGCCGAGGACGTAGCAGGAGAGGGGTGTCTGCTGTTCGTGTTAGTGCATTGCCTCTCTTTTCTTTATTTCCCGCTCAAAGCCAAGACCAAGAGCAAAAACTATATCGAGCGTCTCGACCGATGTAGGAGGGTAAACAGCAAGATAAGACAAGGCCAAAGCAGTGCATTTAACGAGGAACACGAAGGGCAGCGTACAGATCAGCCAGGTACATGGTAGGAGACGAAAACTGAATTTTAAAGAGAAGAAACGCTCTTTTGACTGCTTTGATCGCTTTCTACTGCGCAAATGGAGCTTCCGCAGCTTCCTCTACGCTGTGGAGTAGCTGGTTGGATTGAGCTTGGACAGGATTGAAGCGAGGCTTAATCGTTGGCGCCTTGACGGACCCCGACGCAGCAGCGGAGGCAGCAGCAGCTCCGAACGAAGACAATTGAATGTCGCAGCCCAGATCCCGCAGGGCTGCGTAGGCTTCGTCACCACAGCCACGATACTGTTGCGCCTGACGAAGCAGCGGCTCGATCTCAGGTTCATCGTTCAAGAAGCGCGAGCGCAGATCCACGCTGCGCGCCACCATATTACGCACGGCTAGACTGGCTTGCCGCAACACAGCCACGTCACGGCAATGAACCTGCAAAGCCCTCGAGATTTGACGAATCGCTCCAAGCTCGACTAGCGCACGACTGTTCTCTGGGGAGCGGAGGGCAATGGCAGCTAGCGTGGCGCATGCATTTTGCTGGATAGAGGCATCGGCTTCATGCCGCTTCATGATCATCAAAGTCTGTTCGACACCTCCGGACTGCAAAATCGCACGTTTCAGATCATCTGCCGCCGCCACATTCCGGAAAACTGTGATGCATCGCTTGGCAACTGGCGCAATGTGTTGATACGTCTTCATTACTTCCTGCACGGTAGTCAACCCATCCAAATCGGCAATCTGTTGGCAGTTTTCCTCCGTCACGGCAAGTTGCTTGAGTACGGCAAGCCAGTTGACTAGCATATCCATCGTCGTAATTGCTGCATCACCGGGGTTAACTTGACGTAGGATGTCTAAAGTGTACGGGATCAAGTTGCGTTCGACGAGAGCCTTGACGGTATCTTGTGCCTGCGAGAAGGTCGCGTTTGGATCGTCATTGATAGTCAGCACCCGGAAGCAAAGTGCCAGTTGCTTGGACAGCACTTCGTTCTCCTTGGCTCGTTCTAGATGTCTGCACAATGCTTCAACACCATTGGACTTTGTAAAATGAGCTTTGTTGCTCTCGTGTTTAACACACGCCGCCTTTACCAGCGCCAGAACTCGGACCACCGTCTCGATATCTTCTAGTTGGCGCTTCAACACCTCCACGACTCGCTGCATTCCTGCAACGCCCACAAAGTCCTGATTGTCTGTATTATCTGCACATAGTAACACCAGCAGACTGCTAGAGGAGGCCACTACAGCAGCGGAATCTGCGTCCAGCAGCGTTAGTAGCGTGTCGACTGCATCATTTCGTCCCGCCACCACACGTGCCTCCGGGACTTCTTCGCAGACGCTCTTCAGCTCAGAGATGAGACTCAACACTTCGTTCTGCTCACTTTTCTGCCCTGAAAGCTCCTGCAGCTCCGAGACCAGCCGCTTCAGGCGAGCAGGCAACGACTCCTGTCCCTCGGACCCTCCAGTCTTAATAATGTTGGACAGATCCACGCCCTGTGACTCGAATTGCTGCACAGCGTCGGCCACCGCCTCCTCCAAGGACATGTCGAAGTCCTCCACATTCTCGGCCACGCACTCGTCGAACGTCTCCTGCGAGATCTGCTTGCGCGCGGTGGACGCCATCCTGGACGACTTCTTGGTCAAATGGCTTTAATAATGGCTACACTTTTGGATAGAAATGCTTTTTTTTATCATTTCTTAATGCCTTCTAGCATTTCTAAACCCAAAAGATCGAGAATGATAGACGCGGACAAGCTACTGGTCGAGGGTGTGGAGGCTCTGGAGGAGTATCTAGACGAGCACGAGATCGCGAGTACTAAGCTCAAGCAGGTGCGCATGTATTGCGTTAAGTTCGTTAGTAGACAACGCATTGATGTGCCTTGGAGCAGGGATTTCTGATGCTGACGAAGGCCAAGCTGCGGCTGCCAGAGCACGCACTGACGGAGATCTCGTACCACGAGGAGTTTGAGGCTTCTCGTATGGTGACATTGGACTCTGAGGGTAATTGGAGATTGCAGGATGTGCCGGTGGTTAAGGAACAGAAGGTTGACAAAAAGAGCAACTCGCTTCATCGAAGAGCAGGAAAGAGTAGCGAAAAAGAAGAACTGACAAGAAAAGGGAGTGACACAGCAACGACGAAGGTGGATACGCTGCTGTGGTTTAGTTCGCTGCCGCCGAGTGATCTTCGTCAAGCGCAGAAGCTATTCTTAAGCGGTGCGTTGCTGTGTGGCGCATTGGTGTTATTGGTTTTGACGTGTCAGTTCCGTTGTAGGTGTTCAAGCCTTGCTAGTGACAGCAGCATCTGCGGAGAAGGTTCAGCGAGCTGTGAAAGGTGTTGGTATCCCTTCATAAGTCAATGGATGTCAGGGCATTTCAAGGTTGGATTCCTTTGTGCTGTGGATTTAATTAATCCTGAGGATATTGTCCACATTCTAAAGCAGCATCGGTTTATACAGACTGCCGCTCTTGGTATCTACCAGGTTTTCGACTGAAAATGCTGGTAAAACGCTCCTTCAATTTATCCACCGCCATGTCGAGTTTGATGCTCTGCTCCTTGACGAACCCCACGTTCATTTCTTTCCCCGTATACCCGCGCTGCAAGTTGCGGCGGATGAATGTGTCGTACTCAGAAACGATTCGGATGATCAGGTCCGACGTCGAAATGCCATCCGTACGCCGCGTCTCGAGGAACTTGCCCATCGCCTTGATCCGAGCATAGACGTCGCCTTCAGCGGCTTCGCCCGACGAGTCTGAGTACGGCAGCGCATCGTGACACACGTAGTCGATCTTGTGCTTCTCTAGGAAGCCGTCGGTTATCACCCAAGGTGCGTCCTCCACCACTTCGTCCACCCACTTGCAGTGACGCAACGACTCGTAGCGCTCCTTGTCCGTCATGACCGTCCGCCCCTTGAGTTTGTGCGTGATCTCATCACTGCAGCAGCCCACGATCAGATACGTATTCGGATACGCCTCCTTGCACTGCTGCAGGGCCTTAGCGTGTCCAAAGTGGAAGAGATCGAAGATGCCATCGGCGTAGAGACGCAGGGGGCGACCGGTTAGCGTGCCAGGCTCGCCTTCCTCCAATGTCTTGCGGAACGGTCCAGAGCTGGTCGAGTCGGTGCTGTTTCCGCTATTACTCCCTGCAGGGTTGAGGCCCAACTCCTGCTTAGACTGGTCATTCGTTTCCGATGCCGACTGCAATAAACCCACAGTTAGTATTAATGATTCAATGAAAAGCAGCACAACATATTGTAATCTACCGGTGCCATGTTTGAAGAGTTTTCTGCTTGGGCCTTGTTCGTTACTGAGAGAAAGCGGGAATGGCTGCTCATGAGGCCACCTCGCGACGGCGGTGCCACAGATGATGGGATCTACCTAAACAGCGACAGGCTTGCTTCGCATTAGCCGTTGGTGGGAGAGGCCGACGAGATGCGACGCCCATCGAGGACGAGCTTTCTGTGTCGCTTCAACATTCGTGTAGCCATCCATCTATTTAGTGGTCCACATTTCTAAGTTCGCCTCTGTTTCCGCACTTAGCGCACTTCAGCTATGGCGATCGACCACGTCATGCAGGGCGAAGGCAGCGAGTTAGTTGCGCGGCTCGCGAGCCGCCACTTCCGCCCCGGAGGCGTCGTCAAGGGTGTCGTGAGGCTCGTGAGCCACCAGCAGAAGCCTGACGCGCACTCGGAGATCGCACACGTCGTGGCCCAAGTGCACGGACACGTCACAGTGGACAGCAACCTGCTGACTCTGCCTGTAGTGCACGTGATCTCACCGCGTACAGCGTCGCAGGAGGAACGTGCGCAGCTGGAGCGCAAACTGTCCGAGGATGTCGTGCTATTCGACAAGATGGGTGCAGCCTTACCTGACGTTCGCACCTTTTCGGGAGATACAGGCACGTGCATCTTCCGCTCGTCTCCGTCGGTGCTGCTCTCGGATATCAACATAGCTCCCACTCAATCCGAACTAGACGCTGCTGCGAAGAAGAGTCACGAAGCGATTGATCCTGTTTCAGCTGCTGAGGCTGCACGGGAAGAAACGGCGGAGCGCTGCACGCGAGAATTCGCGATTGCTCTTCCAGAGAACGTCTGCCCCACATTCCGCGGATCCTCAGCGCGAGTCTTCTACATGGTCTCTATCACTGCTCAATGCGCCATTCCTGGGAGCAAACCTGTGTCTGTGCATCTGCCATTCGAAGTGTATGGATCCGAGTATCACTTCGAGGCTGGCACTGTGGCTAGTGCTAGCCAGCTAGCGGCGAGTCAACGCAAGAGTGACGGTAGCGCAGTGTCTGGCACTAAGAGTGCTGATACATCTAAGCAACAACAGGTCGTGGGCGGAGTTACTCGCGCCGGAAGACTAGACCGAAGTGTTTCCATGGCGCCAGCACCCGTTGGCGTGCGCAAAGGCAGCGAGATCGCGTTCGAGCTGCGCCCTTCACTCATGCACGGGCGCGTGGAAACGGAGCAGATGCAGCGCGCGCAGACGAGTATTTTTACGATCGGCAAGGACAGCAGCCACCTCGTTCGTTTCCTGCTGACGAAGCAGTTCTACCAGCCAGGGGAAGTTCTGTTAGGCGTGTTCGACTTCACCCGTGCCAGCATCCCATGCTACGAAGTCTCAGCCACGCTGTGTCTTGAGGAAGCGCTCTCGTCTATGGCACTGGATCCAGACCGCGTCGTGCAGTCCAAGGTGTTCGGCAGCTTCCACGAGCGCACTCTGGGCGTGCTGCAGACAAACGTGCGCTTCAGTATCCCCCACGACGCGCTGCCCACTATCAAAACGGACCTGGTGCGCTTCCAGTGGCTGCTGCGCTTCGAGTTTTCCGCTGGTGCACCGCAACAGAAGGATTCAGCTGACTCAACACCGGCGCCACAACAACGACAGACGTTCCAGTGGCAAGTGCCGATCGTTGTGCAAGCTGCCGTGGCCACAGAGCGCAACCAACTCGCCAACGTGCCGCACAAGCTCTACTCAGGCAGCACTCGCGTGGTGTCGTTGACCGGTTAATGCATAAACGTAGTTTTTCACATGTACATGTACCAGTACTTGTAGCCATTTTGCTGTCACGTTGAAGCTCGTAACTTAATCGAGAGGCTTTTGTGGGTACCAATGAACTTAGTCGGCCTTAATCGGTACTACATAGAATCGTACATATTCGAACTAAGTACGATGTTCACACCGCGTGTCGTGTCACTTTCAGTTTTCGACCGACCTGAAGCATAAGCGACTATGGCGAGAAAGGTGCGTGTCCCTCCGTTGAATAATTTCCTCCTTCTGTCGATGTGCGGGCGGGCCCCTTCAGCATCTACTGATGGAAAAATCACTCCCAAAACCTATGGGGATTCCCCCGGTTTTAAAGCTGGACAAATGGCTGCGGTGCTAACGAGACTTTGGTGGTAAAATATGTGATATGTAGAGACGTGCCACCGAGATGAACAACGCGGAGGAGGCCGAGGACGACCACCACTCACCTTCCGCTGAAGAGACGAAGCCTGCTTCTGAGGATTCCAAGGAGTTGAACGACACCATCAGCGTAAGCAGCAGCCAGGAGGGGGAGCTGGAGCCGCAGCCGGAACCCTATCGCAAGAAGCTGAAAGAGGGAGAGCCTGGCACGCTAACCGGTCGCCCCCTGCGTCTCTACGCCGATGGCATCTTCGATCTCTTCCACTTTGGACACGCTAAGGCCCTGCAGCAGTGCAAGGAGGCGTATCCGAATACGTATCTGATCGTGGGCTGCTGCAGTGATGAGATCACGCACAAACTCAAGGGGCGGACGGTCATGACGGACAAGGAGCGCTACGAGTCGCTACGTCACTGCAAGTGGGTGGACGAAGTGGTGGAGGACGCACCGTGGGTACTTCCGGACGATTTCCTGGAGAAACACAAGATCGATTACGTGTGCCACGATGCTCTGCCATACTCGGACGCGTCGGGTGAAGCGTCGGAGGGAGATGTGTACGCTCGTATTAAGGCGATGGGCAAGTTCCTCGAGACGCGGCGTACGGATGGCATCTCGACGTCGGACCTGATTATCCGGATCATTGCGGAGTACGACACGTTCATCCGCCGCAACTTGCAGCGTGGATACTCCGGCAAGGACATGAACGTGCCTTTCATCAAGGAGAAGACCATCAAGTTCGATATGGCAGTAGATAAGGTGCGCAACGACGTGGACGGATTCGTGCACAAGTGGATGAGCAAGGCGGACGAAATGCAGCACAACTTCCTGGAGCTTTTCAGCAAGGAAGGCCGCCTGGTAAGTGCAACGCTACGGCTTCGACGCATTGTATAGTCTGGTGGAGAGTTCTAACCAAACTGTTGTGTATCGCAGCGCACATCATTCCGCAAGCGCCGAAAGATTATCAAGGAGCGGTTGTCGGAGCGTATGTCCGAAATGGCGCGCGAAGGATTGTGCTAAGTGAAGCTGCACTGGGTGCCTTCGGCTTTACTTTTGCATCTTGATTTGTATGGCAACTTGCATCATTACCCCTGAGAAATGACAAGACATCCATTTCTAGTCTATGTGTACCCGTGTTGCTTCATCCCGTGCGTAGCAACGTTGAGAACGACACGTACTTTGCCTGCAGACGTGACGCGCGTTACCTCGCGACTGTCACTTTGAGCTACGAACTTGGAGTCGAAGTATTCCGGTGGGGATCCTGTTATCCAAGCCACAAACTGCTGCACCAGTGATGAAGACATTGGGCGAAATAGCGGTACTTCACGCACAGAGCAACCTGGGGTAACCGGAAACGCTACAGAGCCGTAACCTCGCACCACGTCGCGTCCGAAAGCGTCAAGTCCGTACAGACTAAGTACCAGGCGCGGCCAGCCGAACGGGTTTGTGCTCTTAAACGAGACATCGACGGGGAAGTTGAGCAGGATTTCGTCCTCATTGCTGGCCACGTACGCGATCTGCGAGAGGCCGTTCTCAGCTCCCTGCAACACAATGCGGTAAGTCAAACACGCGTCCACCTAACATCCCTGACTAGTAACTCACATGGAGAACACGCCAGTCAACACCGTACGTGATCGTATATCGGCAGTACACGTTCGTGACGCCCGGATACTGATCGCGCAGTCTAGATGTAAGTGTCTGTTACGTAGCAATTGCAGTGGGCGAACGTACATGGACGCTTTCCACTTGACCGGAACAAATGACCTGGAACCCGGCAGCAGGTTGAGTCCCTGGCATTGTCGATAGTACAGAAGCCATTGCCACTGAAGTGTCGTCTTGCTCTCCATTTAACCCTACAGATTTCCTCAGTCGTACCCGCTCCAGTGCCTTGGCAACAGCGTCAGTAGCTGCCGGTGAATCCATCTTGAAGTGAAGCGGTGGATATGAAACGCGCAATCCGATAGTGCAACATTATGAGCTTATGTTGCTCAAGCAACATTACCCGGATCCCCCTCATAATCAAGGTCGACCAGTGATGGCGGAACGGGCGGAATCGGCGGACGAACGCGCTCTGCGCCGCGAGTTACAAGAGCTCGGGAAGAAGCGGGACGCGATGAACAATTCAAGTACGTTCTGCTCTACCTCCTGCCCGTTTTGGGCGAGTTTTCCACGCCTCAGAGCTTTGTAGCTGCTCATTTAACTCATCTGTTGCGTTGCAATCTTGGATCTAATTGCTGTTGCGTCGCTTCCTGCAATCTACAGACCGTCGAGGCAGTGCAAAAGCGGCAGGAAGTGTAGCTGGTCGACGCAGTGTCTTTGCTAGACTTGGAGGCGAGGCGACACGCGGCCGACAGGTTGTTCAGCTCAAAGAGAACAATGCCCGGGGCAATGCTTCAAGGAGGCTGGGGAAGCGTGACAATGAGGATAGCAGGGAGAGCAATGCTGTGAAGAGACAGAGACTGCACTCAGCTGTGGCCAGACCTGAGGGTGCTCACCATGCAGAGGGAAGAACGGTTACCGCTGCTGTTTCACCGGTAGTGAACAGTGCTCGAGCTCAGGAGATGAAGCAACGAGCAGTAGCTCCTTATGCGCAGAAGGAAGGCATTGCACGCAGCCGGCGCATGTTTGGAGCGCTGATGGGCCATCTAGGCAAGGCGAAGCGGCAAATAGAGAAGGACACGGACTTGTTTAAGCGTCAGGACACGAAGCAGCAAGAGGCTGAGCAGAGAGAGAAAAAGCAAAGCAAAAATCTGGAGAATCAAGCGCGCCGCGAAGCAGAGATAGCACGACTGGAAGCGCTGGTTTCGCGAACGGAGCTCGACCGCAGTGAGCAGATAGCACGAGCCAAGCTGGAGCATTTGCAGATGCTCCGGAAGAGCGCGAGTCAATCCAAGTACTTGGTTACGATTGCGTCTCCGCCGATTAACTACCTTCCAGCAAAACACACGAAGGAGACCAAGGAGCTCGTTGCTGCGTCTCTGGAGGCCCACGAAGCAAAGGTGAAGAGCAGCCAGCGAACCCACGAGGACAAACTTCGAAAGATGGAAGCCGGATTTGAAACCAAGCTGGAGGAGCTTCGCGACGAGCTGGAAGCGGCCAAGAAGGGGGACAAGGAGGAAGAGCAGACATCTAGCGCACGAAAGGATGACGAAAGGGAAGATGGCGATGAGGACATGGACCAAGACAGTAAAGAACTCGAGGAGGATAAACAGGAGGAGCTGGACAATGCAGACAACATCTCCAACCGATCGCCGAAACACTCCTCAATGGAAATCGAAGGCGATGGCAAGGATAGTGCATCAGGAAGTGAGGCAGACGACTTCAGCGCTGCTGACAGAAGAATCCAGAAGAATGGCAACGTTACAAGAAACTCGAAGAAGGATGTTTCTCCCCGCAATGCGAATGATTCCGATGGAGATCATGGTGACACGGAAGTTTCGTCACCCAGTCATACTGGCGAGAAGCACGAGGAAGTAGAGCAGACAACGGAGGAATCGAAGAGCCCAAAGCGGAATGACGAGGGGGAAGACCCCAAATATTCTCACTCTGCAAGTCACGATGAGGAAAGTGCGATACTGGAAGTGGATGCTGCCGAAGCTGAAGTAGCCGTCGAGTCGAAGAAGGACCTGAGCGTCAATGTCGATAAGATGAAGGTGACTGAGCTGCGCGCGGAACTCAAGAAGCGCGGTCTCGACACTAAGGGCCTCAAGGCGAAACTCGTGCAGCGGCTTAAGCAGGCGATGCATGAAGACGACGAATCCAAGTAAGTTTCGTATTTAATGCTGGGCATTCACAACAATAATAAACCAGACTTCGACGTCAAAATTGCCTCAACTGCTTCAACTCCACGATGTATCCATCTAAAAACCTCTAATATCGTATAGTTTACCTCTTTCATCCTATCCGAGCCACAGCATTTTATACGTGTCAGTCAAGCAAGAGCTCCAAGCAGATCTCGACACTTCGCCACGATGGAAATGGTACGTGGCCTGCGCGTGCATCGCCACTGTATACCTCATCCCAATATATATCCTCTCACTCTCTATGTATCTACCTATTACCTGCAGGAAATCCCGTACACGAGCCCTGTGGACCCGGAGAGCTACGGCTTCTTGACTGTGGTGCTGCTGCTGACCGGTCTGGTCTTCATGTCGCTCTTCTTCACGCGCGCTGTGGCCCCCAAGAAGAACGCGGTGGTGGAATTGGTGCTGGCCTTCATTGCTGCTCTCCTGCTCGGTTTCGGCTCCCTCTTCCTCTTCCTGTGGGCCGAGATCTACGTATAAAAACCTCTAGACCAGCAGACTGGAGCTCACCCCAGCGATAGAAAGAGGTGGCAATGGAGCAAAGGGGAAATACGCAGCTTTTTTGTTGACAAGAGCGCGCTGCGTGACGTTATGAAGTAGTCGAGACGACCTCTGACCTACCGTAGCGAGCGATGACTTTGTCCGCTGCAAGAAGACAAAAAATATGTTTATTGTTTTTGAGCTGCTCGCTGTCGTTGTGTTGTCTGTCATACGGGGTGTGGCGAGGGCTGGGAAGGACGAAGATGTAGTGTGTTCGCTTGTCATTGCTTTAGGCTTCGCCGTTCCTAGGTTGGCCATGCCCTGCCGCTCGCTACGACCATTTTCGAGCAGCTCCCTACCAAAAAAAAAAGATTGCTGTCTACGTCCTACAGAAGTGGAGCAAGGCACGCGCACTGCATGCCACGCCGCGTCCAACACTTGGATCATTCACGCCTGCGCTCCGAGCTTCCTCCCGTTTTTTTCTACCTGCGTCGCCTTCTACCCGCCCGTCGACTCGCCTAACCAGTTCTTGCAAGGAAAAAAAGCAGGACCTAGTTCGCGCCGGGCATGAGGCTATAATAAACGGTGGTCACGAACTTCTGCTTGTAGCGGTTAGTGATGCCAAGCACCATCATTCCGTCCTTGATTGCTGTGCAGTATAGATGGTTGAGCGCCACGTGCTGGGGCACAGGCAGCAATCGGCCATCGACTGTGGGCGGCGCCTGCACGAGCATGACACAACACAGACGTAAAAACACGCGCGTCAGGACCAGCACAACCTCCGGACGTTGCAGCAATAGCTTACCTTGTTCAAGATAATGTGCCGCAAGTGCGGCGGGAGCGGAGGTGGCTCTTTGGTGTACTCGTCGATCTCAGGGATGTACCGTGAGTACGGATTTTCGGGATCTTCGTCGTCGTCCTGCAGTTTCTTGCCGTCAAAGTCCGAGAGCGGCGCAAATTCCGACACGTCCACGTAGTTATTAACGTTTCCTTCCACATCTGCCATCGTGAGCTGGTCGGGGGCGAACCGCCAGTCGTCATCCACTACAAACTTGTACATGTGCTTCCCCCTCGTGAGGTTGGCAATGTACGTAAAGTCGTTACCAGATCGGTGCATGGGGCACTGCTTGTCCCAGCCGTTGAACGTGCCCGTGATGAACACGTTGCGTCCGCCGTGCTCCCACTTGAACACCATGGGCACGACGTCTTCTCCTGGTGGCACAGTCACATCCGCAGTCTGTGCGTTGTTCCCCTTGCTGTGCTCTCCTTCTTTCACGTCCAATTGCGCTGTAACTTGTATTTCTCCTTCTGCATACGGCACATCGGACGAGGACTCTGTGGGTGGGTCCACTTCCATGGCCTCCGTGGAGTTATGCTGGCCGGCAAAGTACGGCTGCTGCGGAAGTTTCCCATCACTGTCAAAGCTGCGTCCCTGTTGCTGCGACTGCGCCTGATTGTAGTACGGGTGGTGGTGCAACGGGAACGCGTTGGGATCGTTCGGATCTGCGCCCAAGTTCTTCGGGTTCACGTCGCCGGCTTTGCTACTGGCGCTGCCCATGGTGCCAAAAGATGCTGCTGCTGCGTGTCCCTCCCCGCTCGAGAAGACGGAGCTCCCAGTCGTAATTTACAGCCAAACGAATGCGGACACGTGGGGGCTGCTGGGTCTTCACGTGGCTCGGGGCTTGGGCTCGCTTCTCTTCCAAACCTTCAGGCTCGGCTCTTGCTGGTTTCTCTCTATTACAAAAGCCACATTCGCCGTGAAGCCCGAGCCTCAACGGAGACGCATCATCGCAACCGTCGCGGACCGTGAATGTTGTGCGAACGTCGCAGGAGCGCATCCTCCAGCAACTTTAACGCAACGTTAGGATTTCCTCTACGCTTTGATTTTGGTGTGGCAGAGACATATCGGATTAAAGAGGGCAAAATGGCTTCAAGAAGAGTGTTGGTGCCTGCCTATAAGTCGGGGTCGATGTCTTCTACAGCGTTGACCCGTACGGGCTGCATGCTCTGACGGAGTGACGACTGCAGTGAGGACTGTAGTGAAGAGGTCGGCAGAGTGAATGTCGGTTTGGCGGTCGCGAATGTGAATGTTGCAGGCTGCATGAACGCTGGCGTGGTCTGCGGCGTCATTTGCGACTTCTGGTGATCTTCGTCGCCGTTATCCAGTACTGCGAACACGTTACTTCCGCGGTATTCAGGCAGTACGGGCTTGGACTGGCGCGTACTTTGGGTCTGATTCACTAGCGGTGCATCTTTCGGAGCTTCCAGAGCAGATACGAAGCCATGAAACCCTTCCACTTCACGCGGAGCTGGTGGTGGCTGTACAGGGTTTGTATTGCTGAAAACAACAATCACACAACGTTAGAATGAATGCAATTTACCAGCAGGACCCAGAGCGTCAACGTACAATTGGAACGTCGGAGCTGCCATCACGAACGTTGGAGGCGCCACTGCAGCAGCCTTAGGTACGGCACCTGGCCGTCGGGAGGTTTTGGCAGCCATGCGCTCGTCAAAGTTGCGGAACTCGTCGGAAACAGACGCCGGGCGCTTCGCCACTTTGGCCTTCCGCTTGCTGCTGTGCGGGTCGTTCTTGTCTGTTCCTACCACTCCAGCTCTGCACCAACAAACAGCAGCAAAATGAAGGAATTACAGTCAGATAAAAGACGTTAAATCCAGAATATGCAGCTATTGCGCACCGCTTTTCCTGTTTCTTGAGCGCCTTGAACATTCCAGCCTTCTTGGGCTTGTTGCCTCCGGCTTTCTTCCCTGCATTTCCCTTGGGCTTCGAGCCTGCACCACAGCAACCGTATACAGTTATTCAGTACCAAGCAATGTCGATGTGTCTGTCGCTTCATGGCAGTCGCGACGTAGACATCGCCAACGCACCTCCGCTCTTCTTGGCCATGGCTTTCGGAATGCCAGTCGTCTGACGCCGTTTTGTGTGTCGTATAATTATTATCCGGACAGATATGTATACATGTTCCACGAGCTCCCTTCACTACAACGGCGATGGACGACACGAATGCTTCGAGTACACGGATCCAGCGCACCCGCAGCCGCGCCATGATAACCCCTCGATCAAAACAATGCAACACTACAATGGGCGCTGCAGTACCAAGTGTGATGGAGGCCGCGTTGCAGGAGTTCAACAGACGCATGGCAATGACACTACTGGTGCCACCACCGATGCCAGCAGTAGAACCCGTACAACCTGTCAGTCAGACTGTGAAGCCTGTACGAGTGCAACCTCCGCCTGAAGTAGAGATTGCAGTCATCCCTGAGCCTCCACAGGACCAGAAATCTCATTCAAGTGGCAAACGGCGACGAGAAGCGAGCGACACCAGAACAGATCGAGAAGAAGACATGAGCTCGCACGTTCTGATGCCAAACTTGGGGAAGGCCAGGATCCTCTGTCGTCTCTGTAGTAAACGCGGCCTCAAAACTCGCTCGCGTTTCGGCTGCGTGCAATGTCGACTGGGCTTCCACGTCGAGTGCTTCGCTGTGTTTCACCACCCCGATCTCTTCTTCACGAATCCATCCGACACGGTGCAAGACGCTCTGGGCGTCATGACGAACAACTCCTCCTCCAGACCGGCCACACGCCGCCGCGAAAACCAGTCGATCATGTCGTATGAGCAGCTCACAGTGCCGTCTACCTCCGATCAGGAATAAAAAATAAACACAATTGAAAGTTGGTATTATCCGGCTATACATCTAACAAAACTGCCCAAACTTACGACGACACTTCAGTTTTTATTCGCGAGCCAAAGACGCTTTGAGACCCTCTAACACCATGGCGGCTGCAGACCAGAGCATGAGTCTCATGGACGGCACGTACTTCGTCGGCCGTAAGGAGATCCTGGACTGGATCAACGGCCTGTGCGCCGTCAACCTGGCCAAAGTGGAGCAGACGTGCACGGGCGCCGTGGCCTGCCAGATCCTGGACGCCATGTACCCCGGTAAAGTGCAGATGAGCAAGGTGGACTGGTCCGCCAACAAGGACTACGAGTACATCCAGAACTACAAGGTGCTGCAGAAGGCCTTCATGCAGCTGAAGATCGACAAGCACGTGGAGGTGGACCGCCTCGTGCGGGGCAAATACCAGGACAATCTCGAGTTCATGCAGTGGTTCAAGGCCTTCTACGAGCGCAACGCCTCTGGCCAGGCGTATGACCCGATTGCGCAGCGCGAGAAGGGCAAGGGAGGCGCGCAGTACACGCAGAAGTTCGGTGGAGCTGCTGCAGCGCCTGCAGCTCCTACACGTCGGAAAGTGGCCACTACGACCGCTTCCAGAGTCGGTAGGACGCCTCCAGGAGCTCCGTCAACTGTGGGGGCTGCTCGGACGACACGAACGCCCACGGGCGCGTCTCGTCGTCCAGTGGGAAGTGCTGGAGCAGCGTCGGCAGCCTCGGGAGTGGACACGGAAGCTGCTGTGGCGGCGGCTACAGCTCCGTTGGAGAAGGAGCTGGAGGAACTGACGGCTAATAACGAGGCGCTGACGAATGAAAGCGGCGAGTTGAGAGCGATGGTAAGGAAATGAATTTGCTAAAAGAGAGAAGAAAGGAGACTGACTGTTGTTTGGTAGGTGGAAAGCTTGGAGAAGGAGCGCGACTTCTACTTCAACAAGCTTCGTGAGGTGGAGATCATGCTGCAGTCCGCAGAGGACACCGAGGCGAACCCGTTGGCGCAGGCGATCTTCAAGGTGCTGTACGCCACGGAGGAGGAAGGAGGTGAGGACGAACAGGTCGCTGGTGAGCCGCAAGACGAGCAGATGTAGATCCTCTCGGGAAGAATAAGGAGCTGTGAGGGAAGTTGGGAGAAAGAAGAAGAAGAAGTCAACGGACGATCGGCAAGGCATAGCAAGTTGCCGGTGAAGACGCACGAATGAAAGCGTGTTATTTGAACTGTAGGTGTCCGTGTGCTTTGGTGTTTTGTTCCCTTATAGGTAAGCTGCACGTCGTCTTCGTTACAAGAGTTAGCAGTATCCACCAGGGACCACAGGCTCGTCGGTTGCTTGCAACGGATCCTCAGTGGCACTTGGTGGCGGTGTTTCAACGGGTGTCTCGGACGGCTGTGGCGTCTCAATTGACGGAGTGACAGTTGGGAGTGGAGTCTCAATTGACGGAGTGGTAGTCACAGGTGTTGGCAAAGGTGTCGACGGTTCAAACGTTGCAGGACCTGGTGTTGTTGTCGGCAACGGAGTCTCACTAGACACAGGAGCTTCAGTTGCAGTGGTCGGCAGTGGTGTCTCCGTTGACGTTGGTGTTTCCGGGGTAGCTGTTGGCTGTGGAGTTGCTGTGGGCACAGGCGCTTCTGTTGTAGTAGCGTTCGTGTCGGTGTTGTTTGCAGTGCAAATCATCTTCAAGCCTGAGCACTCCTGGTCTTCCAACGCACACTCACTAACGGGTAGTCGGGCGACACACAGCATCCAGCACACGTCCGCCTGTGTCGTTGTGGCAGTGCAGTCGCATTTCTTGGCGCATTTGGCATCGAAGAACTCGGTGCCGTAGTTGCAAGCTTGTTTACAGCCGACAGTCGGCGGTCTCTCCACTCCGGGCTTCAACGTGCAGATCTTGAAGGTGCAGCTCCCCTCCGACTCCACCAAGTGCCTTCCACCCGCACAGCCGATGGCTTTTAGCTCGTTCGAGTTCGCCTGAAGTAAATGGCGCGTCGTTCGGTTCGTGAACTCGTCGAAGTCCATCTTCGACCCCAGTAAACGCTGGTACGAAGGAAGCAACGTCATTTTACCAAACCAAGCGCGAAGGTTCCGCTGTTCCGGAACAGTTTCGACCAGTTCTTCGGGCATTCGCATGCCGTGCATGACGGCCGGTAGGTGGTGGCTGGTTTGCAGCCAACGGGACGCCCCCGTGCCCATCATGATCACCAGTTCGTCGGCTTTCAACTCTGGTCGCACGATTTCGTCTAGATCCGCAGCTCCGATCACTAAACCGGAGGCGTCGGACTTGAGACGACGTTCACGGATGTCCCCGTTGTTGACAGAGTAGAACTTGGGAGCTGCCATGGCGATGAACAGTCCGTGGTCTTCGTGCATGGCTAAGGACAAGTCCCGCTCGATATCTTGAACACTGGGGCGTACTGGAGCTTGAGCAGCTTCGTAAGCATGGAAGTGATCGAGCCGTTTAGCGTCCCCGACCAATTTCCGTGCACCGATGGACCGTTCACCGTCTCCCATTGTGAATTCAGTTTGATCAAGAGCCGAAGCGAACGTGTCCACTGCTCGCTCTAAAGTACCGCTGAACTCCTCGTAGAGCTCGCGATGACCGGGACAATGGACTGCCATTGCGTCTAGAGTCTCGCTGTCCGTTTCCAGAAGCTCCCGGCCGGCAGCAGCTCGTAGTGTGAGGCGACGGGTGCCATCGTGGAATCGCTTGGTCGACAGATAACGCGTTCCTTCCTCGGTCTCCTCCGAAGCTACGGCGCATTGCACTGCGCTCGTTAAGAAGCGCTCGCGGACGTCACCGTAGTTTGGGATGTCCTTGAGAGCGATGATGCCTCCACGCTCCAGAGCCTCAAGCATGCGGCTCGGCGTATCCCCAGTCTGCAAGGAGCCGTAGTCGAACGACGGGACTGCAAAGCTTGGAACATCTTCTAGTGCTGCTTGCACGAACGTTGCACCAACTGCGGTCAGTGCAAATGCAAACTTGAGACGCTGAAGCATGACAAGCGCGAGGCAGCTGGAGGTTGTTGGTGGAGGGAAGGCAAATGCGAAATGGTTAGTTGAAAACCTCAAGTACTAGAGCGGAACTGCTGGTCCTTGACACGTTATGCAAACAACTCAGGAGTGTCAACTGTATCAGCAAAGGTCTTTTGCGCCACAGTCTCGGGAATGTTACAAGGCCGAACAGCAAACGCTATTGTTGACTTGCCAAGCCCACTTCAACCTCGATCACCTCAGCATTGACACTTGACAGGAAGCTGTTGCATCCACCGAAATCCTCGTCAGCCACCCACGATTTCCCGAATTGTTGACTGGCAAACGACCAGATTCTTGTTGCCATGGTTTCGTGTTTTTACTGACAGGTGAATGTTTGGCTTTTTTTGATAAATGGCGAGAAGTTTCAATGTGAAGAGTCCTTCAACGCTGAAACTGCTGCAAATTCCAGCTCTATCAAGCGAGAACAATATATGCGTGGCAATGCCCAGTGAGAGCAAGAACTACGAGGACGAGAAGGCTGGCGAGAAGAACCATCCGGTCGCATCAAGTGAATTCAAGTCCCACGCAACCGAGAAGGCAAGTGCCAAAGACGATAGCGGGAGCACAGAGGACCCCGACAAGAACGACCTCGTGAACAAGGTCATTTCCTTTTTCTTCGACAACGACGACTTCGCGCGCACGTTCGAGACGTTTGCAGAGCTTCATTGCCACGCTTTCGATCTGGACAGCGACGAAATGAAACTCGAGTACGTTTTCCGGGCAGTTCGAGATGTCCAACCTCCTCCGAACTAAGTTGTTGTATTCCACAGATACACAGACATCTACAACGAATTCCTCGCTCTTTTCGAGGAAAAGCTAGAAGGTAAGCTCCAAGACGCTCTAGCGGTCGTAATAGCTGCTAATCGTCTGCCTCGAAAGCGTATATTCGCTCCCAGGGAGCCACCGTGCACGAGTTTTACGAGATGGTTCGTCGAGCTTACGAGATCGACCGCCAGTCAGGAACCGTCTTGTGCTCCGAGATCTTGGTGGCCACTGCGGACTTCGACGTGTTCGTGCTGATGATGCGCCAAACGAAAGAGACTGCGATGCTGGCCAAGCGTTGAGCTCGTCCAGCGTAAACACACGGGTAATTCCAGTGCTTTCATCGCTCAGCCATTGTCTGTTTCCGTAGTCGCTCAACCAAAGACGGCAACTTTACTTTTGGCTTTCTCTTCGTGTTGCTAGTTGACGACCAGGAGACCATATTGGAAGCTTTTCCACTTCCTTGTGGGGTCTGGCGGACATGACTTTGGTTGTTGCCATTGGACTTGCCGTTGAGCAGCTTCTGGACTCGGTAGACAGGGTCTTGCTGCCGTTTCCGCTCGTGTTGCGCGTGTTGCTGGCGTTGTTTGGCTCGCTTCATCTTGTTCCATAGAGTTGCTGCCAAAGTTTGCTCCTTTACAGGCTTTTTAGGCGCTGGAGGGGTCAAAGGGTTGGCGTCTTCCAATTCTTCACCTTGCATCCTCTCTGCATCGTTATTATCAATATTTACCCGCATTTCTCCACGTCCCGCGGTTTCTGGCAGTGGGTATTGTCGTTGAGTAAGAACCGATGAAGGTGGCAGAACGGGGTCTTCCCAGCCATCGACCAGCTCGGGTGGGAGTTGTATGAGGTCGTCTAGATCCACCACATTGAACTCTCCATCTTCGTGTTCTCCAACCACTTGCGCCAATGCTATAGCGTTAGCAAACTTCCGTCGCACATGGAAACCTCGAAAAGTTGATTGCAAACGTAGAGCCGCTTCTCGCTTTTCCGACGAGTTAGCATAAACCTCCTCCTCTTCGACTTGCGGCTGCTCTTCATCACTGAAATCTTCGAGGACGAGAGGAGGCTCCGAGTCAACTTGCTGCCGTTTTCGACGCGTTCGGTGCCATATTTGAATTCTCGTTGCAGCCTCCAACTCAGCGGCAGATCGAAGATTTTCCTCCTCATTTTCCCTCTCAATCCACCTCAACCACATCTCAAAACACGTTATCAACTCTCGTTGTCGGAATACTCGTTCAATCCCCTGGAAACCTGTGGATAAATTGTTCAAAATCCGTAATCGATGAATTTCACGTTCCTTCGCCTCAAATTCGGATAAATATTTCCAGGCACATCGACAACGCTCTTCTTCTAGCTTTAACGCAATACGCGAGTGTTCTTCATTCTGCTGTTGTACGAGCTGCAAATTCCCAATGAAAGTCCACGCTAAACGAGTGCGTTCGTCTTCTTCGGCCATGGAAACACGACAATTTTCTTCTCGCTTCTGACGTCTCTGCAGTTCTTCAAACGCGCTAGACAAATTTTCTTCTTCAGCCATTAATACCCGATTTCTTCCACGTTCCTGCCGTTCACGAAGAGCACGGCGTTCGGCAATTACCCGCCACGTTTGGGCTTCTTCAGCTCGCATCTCCACACATTCACGACGCTCTCGCTTCGTTTGCTGGGCCTGAATTTGCCGTTGGTTTTCGTGATACTTTGCCAGTTCCAGTAATATTGAAGCAAAGCGAAATTTTGCAGTCGCTTCTTGCCTTTGCCGTTCCCTTTTCATTCGACTTCGAACTGCTCGATCTTCAATTTCCATCTGGACCATCTCTTTGCCAATAGCCTCGTGTAATCGGGTCAGTTCAAGTGCAAAATGGTGCGATTCCTCGTCAACGTTTCTCATTGCCAAACATTCCTGTGCTTCACGCTCAGCAGCAGCGAATTGCCGACAAAATGTTTCCTCGCTGGCCATAAGGGAGCGCTCTTGAGCCTCACGACGAGTAATTGCCGCATTTCTCTCTTGGATTTCAAATTCTTCTTGAAGTTGAAGAAGTAGTTGAGCTGCTTCGGTCTGCTCCTTCTGGTATCGAGCTTGAGCCTTCGCACGTCGCAATTGCCGAGCTTTGTGCTGCTTTTTGATCGTCTGCAGCTCTTTCCGCATACTTTCGTCGTCCTCAGACTGTTTTACAATGGCTTCAACGGCTGCCTCCACTTCTGCAAAGGACGGAACTTGAGTCGGATAGCCAACGGTATTTGGAGCTGGAGACTCGATGGCGACAGGGGCTTGCAACAAATTATCCCTCGTGTCTGCATTTAATTCCGGAGTGGAAGTATCTCCTTGACACTCGTCTTCCGGTTGTAGCTGTTGAGGTTCGACGGTGGCTTGCAACGAGTTACCCAAAGTGTCGGCATTTAGTTCCCAAGTGGCAATCTTTCCTTGGCATTCGTCTACAGGATTGCGCAACGAAATTTGTTCAAGTTGAGGCGCTTCAACAGGTTCAAGACTCGGTTGAGCTGCTTCTCCTTCGCCTTTATCGATGACTTTGAGTTCTGCAGCTTCCACTTCCAGGATTGATGTACGGATTTCACTCAAGTTTTCATGGCAAGGCTGGAAGAACTCGCGGTCGCTGCGCTCGACACTTTGCAGCAGCAGATCCCACGTTTGGCAGTGCAAATCCTGTCTTTCATCCGAGGCTGTGGCCACCTGCTTCAACACCTTGTTGAGGTCCAAACGCACGTAGTCCATCTCGTTTCCTCCATCTCTACCCGCCCAGTCGACAAGGCCAGCATCTCCGTTCAAGCTATCGCCAAATTCCACGTCCTCGGCAGTTAATGCAGTCAATTCAGCCGCTAGTTCTCGTTCAAGGGCTCTGCGCTCTTGCTCTTCTTCGTCACCCTGACTGGAAGCCGCCATTGCTTCAGTAATTATGGTGACTGCCGCCTACCTCCGGTCATTGCACTCGACAACTTGCGATACAAGTGTCTCTATTTATATTGATTTCAAGTTGGTTTAGCTCATAAATACCGTTCTACTTAGTGCTCTTGCTCTACTTCCATCAGTTCTACTGCTTCCTCTTCTTCTTCGTCGTCACTGTACTCTGTAACATCACCGACCGTAGCCACGAAGTCTTCTCGAGAGCACAGGGCAATTGTGATGGCGTGGAACCCGTCACAAGTGATGAAGTTTTCCTGCAGCTTCAGCGTGCGCAGACCCGCAAGCCCAAGCACGTTGAAGTGCTCAGACGGGGCCTTGTGATCCTCCTCCATCACGTCTGTCACAGGATCGTCGAGCAAATCCGCGAGTCCAAAGGCGTCCGTGTCCGTGAGGATGTTGCGGCTGAGGTCGAGCACTTGCAGCTCGCTGAACGGCTCGAGGGCTTCCAGCAGCGCTCGACAGCCAGTTTCGCCCATGAAATTGTTGCGTACAGTCAGAGTCTGCAGGTGTTGGAAGAACGTGTCTTGGGTCTCAAACATCTCCGCAAGGTTTTCAACGCCGCGATCACCGAGGAAAGTCGCGTCCAGCACCAAATGCTGTAGTGGTTTCCGGTCTTTGGACTCCGTTAGCGCTTGTAGCACCGTGAACACCGCGTCGTTTTCAGTTGCAAAGTCAAAGGGAGCGAGAAGCTCAAGTCTCTCCAGTTGTGGACACGCTCCAGCTTCCAACGCGTTGGAGACTTGACGAACCAATTGATGGCCGTACGACGCAGTCGCGAGTGAAGCCATGTAAGTAGAAGCCGTCAAAGCTCTAGGGAACACGACGCCGGCCTTGAGGTGCGACTGGTTCGTCTGGTTCGAGATCGTGAGGCTTGTGAGGCTCTTGCATTCGTGCAGCAACGTGCTGAGGCCACTGGCGGCGCCGTCTCCGCGGTTCCGAGTCGCTGCAACGGAAGCCGAAGCTAAAGCCGCGTCGATATGCAGAGACGTCACGAACGTCGGCGCGTGGAGGTACAGGAACTTGTTGACGGCACGGCAGCGCAGCACGTCCTTGCCGTCCAGAAAGCTGCAAACCTGGTGCAGCAGGTCCAAATTGCTGTTGAGCACGCACCCTCTAGCGCCGACGCTACAGTTGCGGGTCTCTTCTTCAGTGATAGTCAACCGGGGTCGATGGCGCTTGGCAGCGGACGCTCGGATGGCCGCCAAGACGGTCTCGCTCGGCTCCGTAGCACACCGTTTGCGCTTGTAGTGGGTCACGAGGCCTTGCACACGTCGCTCTAGCGATGGTTGGTGCAGGTATTCGCCCAGGGAGCCAGCGGAATGGTACAGCATCCACTCCAGGCGCTGCAGCAAAGACGGACTGGTGCCGGTGTCTTCTTGGGTCTGCAGGACCGGGTGGTGCTGCGCCAACGCCGGGTGGCTCCGAAGTCTGGCCATCATAATCTTGCGGACTTGCACATCGGTCGGGTCGTGCCATACTGGGTTGGAGGCAAACGCCGTCTCGGAAGTGGTGGAGACCATGACAATTGGGACTGCCGTAGAGACTTGGGCAGTTGTCGGCTGGTTGCGAAATGGGCGAGAGACTGAGAGTGACGACGGGACTTGACCGAGGTCAGGCGTGATGATGAAGACGAAGGCTGGTTACCCGTTCCGAAAGACGGACCTGGGAATAGAAACCAGAGCGAGAGGTGCGATTAGCTCATTTTTAGTTTTCGACCACGCGACACAAGGTGACTATCAAGATACAGAGGTGCCGTAACTGTATCAAGAGAACGGGCTCTGGATAGATTTTTCAGCAGTCAGATACAAAGATCGCAACAAATCGTTTATTCTAGAACATTCAATATTACAGGTATTGGATGTAAGAAATTCCATACGATGAGACGTGCGCTGAAGCGCAAGAGTTCACCTGCTGAGTCAACAAGACTCTGCTGCTGGTTGCCGAGCCGAGCAAGCTGGGCTTCGACGGCTGTGCGATAGCTACGCCACGCTTTGCGATGCGAAGCTGTTTGGATATCAGATGGCAAGGCTTTGCGCGAATCTGAGAGAAGCCGGCATGGTTCCGGCCATGGTTTTACTGACCAGCACCTGGCGTTTCGAGATACGTACTTACTTCAGAAGATACTTCCTACTGATTAATTTTTGACGCCTTTGTCGAGTGAGTGGATAAATCGCGCTCTCTCCGAATTGCAAAATCTACAAATGCAAATTTTGGCCATCTCGAAATATTCCGCAGTGATGAATATCCTTTCTGACCCGAACACCAAAGATCGCTGAACGCGCATGCAGTCCTTCGTCGTGAGTTATCTTCTTTTGAACCGCGCGGACAAGGAAAGCGTCAAGGGCTGCGCTGCAACTACGTATAAGAGCTACGATTTCGAGTCAAAAAGACGCAAGACGCTGTCCCAGAGAGCGTTTTTCGGTGCGCAGTCCGCCGTGCGCGTATACATCCACCAGTGGTTATGCTTACAGCAACGATTCGAGCCTTGCAAGCCTGGAATCCGGAGAAACGCGATGTCAAATGTCTCCAAATCTCAAGGCACTACAAGTGCACTCTCTCCATTGAAACCCTGCGACGAGGTGGTCTTCCTCATCACAACAAGTGTGTGCGATACAGTACCTGGGTACCTGCCGTGCCGCGAATTGGTTGGACCAGACGCAATGGACTTAGAGGAGTCAGTTGAAGATACCTGAAGAGCTCCGACAGAGCTGTTTCGTAAAATGTTTCGCTGGATTTTCACTAAACTTTATATTTAATATTTTGATAATCTCTCGTGTGATACAATTTCTGACGCCAAATTCCTGCGGAAATCTATCAGATGGCAAAAACGATGAAACGCGTTTTCGGTGTTTACAATCGACCATGACGGGGGGACCTTCAGGTGGTCGACAACTTCGTTTTTTCTCGCCAATCGCAAGTCCCACCGTCAGCAACCAAGCGATCACTCATAAATGATGCACTTTATGTCTTGCAGTTGCTCCTGTAGCCTCTTCATTTCCCTCGACTAATAAGACTTCCTGACGCTCCTCTCGACCCTAAAATTACAGTTCACGACGGTATCAACCGGGCGTTGAGCGCTGAGGACAGCGCCTCCAGCCCCTCCTGGCCGATGAAGTTGTCCTGCAGCAGCAGCGTCCGCAACTGGACGGCTGGCGCGTTTGGTCTTCTTTTGGAGTCGTGGCTCGAGCAATATCCGTTCTGGGTGCGAAGATTTGGACCCGATTTGAAGTCTTCCGGCCGGCAGGAGATCCAGTCGGCGAGCGCAAGCGCGTCCAAGTCTGTGAGGATGTTCCCGCTCACGTCCAGCACTAGCAGCGCTGGTAAACACCGCAGAATGCGCAGCAGCGCCTGGCAGCCGGCCTCGCCGATGAAATTGTTTCGCAGCACCAGCGTTTTCAACGACCCGAAGCAGTTAGCGCAGTTGCTAGCGACAGCCTGGTCAAACACATCCGCCAGACGATTCAAACGCGTGTCGCCCAGATAAGTTGAGTCCAGGCGTAGATATTGGAGAGGTCCAGCAGCAACGACCCCGCGTCTGTGAGTTCCTGTACTGCGACGCTTTCCTTTCGCGAAAGCTTCCAGACACCTCAAGACATCGTCACTCTCCGCGAAATAGTCAAGCGGTGATCCAAGGTCCAGTTCCTGCAATTCGGGACACGCTCCTTGTTCAAATGCTCGCGTGATATCTCTCAGCACCAATTCACCTGCAAGCAAGCCGTTCTTTAGTCTGTTGTCGTGGTGAGTTGGACGGATGAAAGTTGGTCGACGATGCATCATTGTTCTGGTGGTTCTTTTCGCCGGTTCGTCTGTCTCGGCGTAATCTCGGAGCTTGCTGGTTACCACGAGACTAACGAGCTTGGTGCAACGAAGCAGCAACGTTGTCAATGTACCACTCGAGAAATACTGCAGTGCTGGCGAATGGGTCTCGAGATGCAGCGTACTCACCATCACTGGCGCGTTCTCAAACATGAATCGGTTCACTGATCGCAGTCGAAGCACCGTCCGTCCTGAGAGAAAACTGAGCACAAGACCAACGAGGTCCAGGTCGTTCTCCAGTAGAAACACGCTCCCGTCAGTGGTAATCCTGTTGCTGCCTGTCGGTATTGCTAAATCCTGTTGGCCGATACACTGCCGCTTCTTGCGTGGATTAATTTCGTCATTGGCGCCTCCGCCTCGTTTGCCTGTTTGCTGCTTCTGTTCAGGACTTGCTTTTGGCTCGAGCTGGGTCACGAGAGCCTGCACTCGGCGTTCCAACGATTGTTCGTGCGTGTACTCATGCATTGAGTGGGCGGCGTTGTAGAGCATCCACTCGAGCCGCTGTACCAAGGACGGCACCACGACGGTGCTACCATTGCTGCCTGTGGTGGTGCATTTGGTCCCTGCGAGCACCGGATGCAGCCGTCGTAGCCGCAACATCATGAGCTTTCGGGTCAGTCTGTCGTTTACATTGCTGTGCCACGATCGTCCTCTTGAAATGGCTCGCGGCAGTGTGCGCGTTGAAGACGGCGTGTGCTGGGGCATTCATGCAGAGGCGTTGTCGCGGGCTCCAGGACAATTTGAGAATGGTCGAAAGCTCCAGCAGTGACCACGTTCAAGGGAGGAGGTGCCTCAACCTCCGCTTGCCATCGTCATCCGGCCGGTGGGTACACTGTTCAGGGCTCTACAACGGTGCCTATCGCTGTAACTCCCCTGGATTCAAGGCACCTGCTTTGGCAAAACTGTTTTTCCAACCCACTGAGCGTTCGAAGTGGCAAAGCTCGAATGATCAGGCGCTCATAGCTTCATTTTATCTTGGAACGTCTGCACGTTTTGCAAACGACGGATGATGATCTGAGTTTGTTCATCTAGTTTTTCGAGGTAAACTATTCTACGTACGGAGTTTCCGCAAACATGATGGTAGTAGGATCACGGAACGGATGATATCGCCGCAATGTGTGATGTCATTAGCCGAGATATGGAGCAGCGTGGGTACGATGAGATTCTGGGCGTAACACGTCATGAGCTCAGTCCCATAAGTGCAAGTCCATGCTCTTGACGACTTCAAAGTCGCCTTTGCCACTGCAAGTTGCAGCATGTAGCAATGACCACTTACACCCCAAATGATGCCAAAGACCCACCCTGGATGCGTGGTACTACATGTAGCCGCAAACAAGACAAATCCGCCCTCTGGTCCATGGAAATTCCATTGGAATGGCGTGCTGCAAGACTCGGAACTCCAGTCTGGAGCCACCCTTGGGCCAGTCAAGAGGTAGCTTCATGTACTAGCTAGCTAGCGGTGACTTCCAAAGCCATCAAAACGAGATCTTGTTCATCCTTGCCTGGGTTGATCCCAGAGATCAGAGAGAGAGAGAGAGAGAGAGAGACAGTACTGTTGCTACCACGTCGTTGATGGAGCCGCAAGGCTACACCTCGGAGCACCGGCACTGGCAAAAAAACTTGCACCAAGTCGGTGCCAAGCAGCAAAACCTTTCAAATGCACCCACCGATCTTGTTCATGGGTACACTTTTCTCCGAGTACTATGGCATGATGATGACACGTAGGCAAAAAGCAAGTTCGAAGTTCGACTTCGAAGGCCAAAGATACATGATCGATGGCTTCAACCTCTTGCTACCGTCCACGTTTTAGTCGCTCCCGAATGATCACACACCTGCTATATTATAGTTGACATCAGCGTCTGTTGCTCCATGCCTATAAGCTCTCCCATTCCTCACTTCTTCCACGTCGACCGACGCTGCTTCTTGGCCGGTGGAGGCGACGCAAACTTGGCCAACCGCTGTAGACCGGATTTCTTGCCAGAGGGCGATGCTGTCGAGCCTCCAGGTTTCTTCAGAAACGGATTGGCTGGTGCCACTGACCGCTCCACACGAGACGCCGTAGTACTAGAAGCTTTCGGCTCTGGAGCCTTTTCCTCGTGTGCTTCATCCACTGACGCAGTGTCTTCATTTTGATGTTCGTCACGAGGTGGTGAAGCTGGAGGTCGAGATAAAATGCTACGAGCACGACGAAGCGGCTCCACCTCGCGCTGCTCCGGGATTTCTTCCTCTTGAATGTACGAACGCGGTTGTCGGTACGGCTGGGAAGACGCTAGCATCGCCTCCTGCTCCAAACGCTTGGGCTCTTCGAACTTGACGCGGTAAAGCTCGTACAGCTGGGACTGCAGTTGACGCAGTGAGAAATGAATCGCGAGCTTCTGCGCGATCTGGTGGGACTTCTCCAGGTGCAAACACTTTGCCAAGTCAAGGACCCGCGCGGGTTCGTCGTTTGTGCACGCCGTCTTCATCATTAGAATGAGCGACTTATCCATCTCGGCCTGCTCGCGCACGACTTGATCCGCAACATCTTCGGCTTTCACCTCGTTCGCGACGGCCTCGAGGCCGCAGAGCCGCACGTTCTGCCACATGGCGCCGTTCGAGGCGTCCTCGTTCTTCTTTGACGTCCTCGGGAAAGATGCCGTGCGCAGTGGGAACGTACCGGGCACAGGACGGTGGTTACCGCGGAGCTTCGGGGCACGAGCGCCACTTTCAAGAGGGAAGTAAAGCAGCGAATCGTTGACAACGCCAAGCGTAAAGACACCGTGTCGATCCTCGGGCTTCTTCTGCAGTGCGTTACCCACACAACCGATGGGGAACCAATTCCACCCGATGCTGGGCGACAGCGCCTGGACGCAAGAGAAGGAGTCCACGGCGTAGAGAATCTGACGGTCGTCGAAACCGAGCCAAGTGAGCTTCGACCAGTTCGATACACCTTGACGCATCGTTTCGTTCTCCTTGTGCGACGCGAAAACATCTCGGGGTGGCGGCGTCATAGGTAGCTCACCCTTCGAGAGCAGTATCACGCGCTCACGGGACGAATCAACCTGGATGCGGAGGAGCTGGTAAAGCATCTGTCCGTGAAGACCTTGATACACCACAGTGAGAAGAGACTCCTTGGCTGTCATCGTCACGACACGACCAGGAAGACGTAACAGCGCGTAGTCAATGCCACTGGTTGTGTAGATCCGTAGCGTTTGCAACGAAGTGGCCACTGCACAGAACTCACGACCTGCGGCGACGCACTCGGCGTCTTCGCCCTCCGGCAACGTCTTGTGCCACGAACTGTTGCTGGCCCAAGACTCAAACGGACGGTAGAACACATAGCTACTGATCACGTCACTTTCAGTGGAGCCGGCTTCGAGGTCCTCCCAATCTTCACGCGCACGTCGTGGAACAGCGAAGATGGCGCCATAGTCGTCAAGGAAGGCCATCGAGAACATGTAATTGTCGTTGAACTTGAAGCCACGGCGAGACTTGTCCGTAAACTCCACCTTCACCAAGTTTTCACTCATAGTAGCGCCACGGATCACCTCGATCTCGCCCTCAGGAGTCCACGCCAATAGTGACGTAGCGCTGGTACTGCGTCCAGTAGAGCCCACGACACTGCCAGGCTGAAAGGGCTCAGTAACAGTACGGAGAGCAGACATTTCTTGGTGGGAAGTCTTCGTAGTTTGGACAGGTAGTGCACTGTCTTCTTCTTCTTCTGCTTTGGCATCTGCAGCTGCACCAAAGCCAAAGCTGGCCTTGATAGCCTCCACACGTGCATCGTTGTCATCATCGAAGCTCACTTCCTCTTCACCATCACCATTTCCATCCTCTTCGGCCTCTTCCTCCACAAATGAAGAAGCCTTTAGACTCTTCTTTCTTGGTTGGGAGTTTGCTACTTCAGTTGGTTGCCCGATCAAGTGCTGGGGTGGCGTGCGTCCTGCCGGGATCACATCTTTAACAAAGGCCAACTTGCCTCCAGTGTGATAGAGCACCATCGCATTGCTCTTGTTGGCAAACTGCACGCCCAGCGCCGGGTAATCGATCCGAAATGAGCGCAGAACCGTCTGCGTCTCCAGCTCCCACACAAACACTTCCTTGGCAACTGTCACCGCAGCTAAGTACTGTCCGTTAGGTGAGAAGGCCAGGATATCCACATCCGCAGCAGTGCTTTTACCGAGAGGCAGCGTCAATCTGCCCTTTGAAGCCCACGTATCTCTCTCGAAAAGCTCAATAATCCCTTTGTCCATTGGCACAGCCAGCAACTTTCCCTTATCATTAGGCTGCCAGGCGCATCTCAGCAGAACATCGTCGTTCTTGATGTCTCCATGCTTGATCTTGAAGCTCTTGGCCTCCGTAGCTCGTTGGCGTTCAGCATCCAACGCAAACACCCGCACAGTCGCGTCCTCACTGCTGGCACACAGATACTTCTCCTGCGGATCCAGCACTACGCTCTTGATGATTCCAGTAGCTCCCTCAGCAAGAATAACCTGTTCTGTATTACTACGCAGCAGCACCCGCACCACAGGCTCCTCATCTGCAATAGCGATGAATTTGGAGGAGCACGTAACTTGACGAATGGGGACTGTGGCGCGACGTAGGAGCTGGTCCCTTTTGCAGTCGGGAGGGAGGCTGTAGGACGCCACGTCGCTGTCGTCCTCGGACACGATCAACACGCGGTTCTGCTCGGGCGTCACAGCGAAGGAGGGCACGAATCCGTCGCACACTTCGGCTTGGTACACGGAGCTCTCGGTCGCCAAGTCCGTCACGTACAGGACGCCGTCCTCTCCACTGGTGAAGACGACGTCACGGCCTGCAGGGACCTGCCCATCTTTCATGGGACGAAGCGTCGTCACCAGCTCCATGGCGCCCTTGCCGTTGGCGTTCACGGCGATCTCCCTCATGGTCTCCATCCTTTGTGCGCTGGAAGCTCGAATGACACTAATTTTGGCGGGATCACAAAAAAAAATCTGTGAAATCCCGCCAATTATTATGTGAACACAATATATTGTTGCAAAATGTGCCAAACAATACGTTTTAATTGCGTAGTTAAGCGAATATTCACGGTACGGTACGGTAGGAATTTGACGATCGATCGAAAATTCATTCTGGAAGTTCACGAGTAGATACAATGGGCGACCGCGGCAACGTGTATTACGCGCCTACGGGCGAGACGACGGAGTGGGAGGACATCCTGGTGAAGAAGGGGATTCTGGCACCGAAGACTAAGGTGCCTGATGAGGAGGAACAGGAGGAGGAAGAGCAGGTGGACCCGCGCGAGAACGCCACTCTGGACGAACTGGACGAGATGGAGGACGATTACGATGACGACGCCGAGCTGGCGCTTATCCGTGAGCGCCGCATCCAGCAGATGATGGCGCAGGCGGCGCGGAACAAGTTCGGCGACGTGCAGCCTATTTCCAAGGACGAGTGGACCAAGGAGGTGACGGAGGGCAGCAATGACCACTGGGTTATTGGGTACCTTTGGGACTCAGCGCTCGAGGAGTGCAAGGTCATGGACCACGTACTGCGTGAGGTGGCTAAGAAGCACCGTGACGTTAAGTTTGTGAGCATTCAGGCACAGGCGTGCATTGAGAACTGGCCGCCACGGAATTGCCCCACGCTCTTCATGTACCACAAGGGGGCGCTCAGGAACCAGCTCTTGGGCATCCGCAAGCTCAACGGACTCGACATGAAGGTCGAAGGTACGATGGCAGGTGGTTTCTATTATGTAGATGACTTTGGAGCTAACAACAGGTTGTTTGTTTGCTGCTTTGGTGTAGATCTGGAGGAGTACCTGGCCAAGGCTGACGTCTTCAAAGCTGACGACTAATTGTGTTGACACATATCGTGCTTTAGGAGACAGAGGGAGGAAACAAGGCGTTTCCTTTGTGCACTTACTATAGATTTTGCCTTGCACGATACTGCGTTCTTCTATGCCAATTGACTCTGGAAAAATCTAGTCCTGCAACACCTTGGGGACCTTGAAATAGTACCCAGACTTCTCCGCTGCGTTCGCCAAGACCTTCTCTGCGCAGTCTCCTTCCGTGACAACGTCATCACGGAGAGGGGCCACCACACCTAGATACAACAGACAGGCAACGACGTAAGATATCAACATCCACTCGAGAGATCCCTGATCAGTCTTCCACCTGCACGTACCGGCATCAAAGTCGCTCTTAGCGTACACATCATCGATGTTCTCATTCAACGTCATGACCTGGATGGTCTTGGTGCACTGGATGATGGACTCGACGTCCTTGAGCAAACCCGGCAGCTTCTCGTCCTCCACGTGGAGATGACACAGTTCCGCCAGCTCACGGAGCTTCGGATTTCCGTAAGCAGTTCGTAAGTATCAACAGTACAGCTTCATAACAGCCCGTGAATAATTACAAGTCACCTTCTCTTCCGTCAGCACTGTATCCGCTGCATTGAGCTGAGCTCCATCCTGGTGCAGCTCCTTAAGCGACCAGGACGGTGTACGTGGGACGCTGGTGATCTCACGAAGACCCTCAGGTAGTGGAGCAGCTGAAGAGCTCAAGCGTCGGGCAGTAGGAGGCCGGATAGCGCGGCGAACGGCGCTGAACGCCGCCACAGATGTCTGCATCATTCCGGTCAAATATATTTTATTTGGTATTTAATGTGCGGCTGATAACGCTAAGTTCGCATTAAGTTCGCAATCAACAATAGGCCATGAAGGTGCCTAAAATGCTGATCGACTACACGCTGCGCTTCGGCATCCCCATCGCGCTGTGCTACGCGTACTGGGACCCGAAATCCGACGAGGATATTCGTCGCGACGTAGTAAGTTTGTTGTGAGCCCCTGAAAGCTTGTCTCAAGCTTCCTTGTTATTGTTGTTTGTGTTAATCATTACTGCTGGAATGCTTTGTCGCGCAGGAAGCCACGATTAAGCCGGATCCAGTAGCCAGACAGAAGAAACAGGCCAAGTTTGCTGAGCTTTTGCTGCAGAAGGACGGTATTTCGAACGAATCCAAGCAGCAGCTGGATCAGGTCACGGCCTTCACCAAGACAAAGGAACAGTATCTAGCAGACCGGAAGAAGGAGAAATGAAAGTGCTTGCGCTGTTTGTCGAGGTTGAACGCGTCCATACCGACTGTTTGCGGTTGTGTTGCTACATGTACCGCTGTATGCGGCTGCAGTGCACGGAATCAACCTCTTTCAACGCGGTCTCCAGCTGCCGCTGCATCATCTTCAGCCCGTCGAAGTCTACGCGAAGGCAGGTAGATTGAAGCTGCGGCGCAGTGGCGCTGTTGGCTTGGGAGGAAGTGTCCAAACGAAGAGTCACAATGGGCTTCGGCTTGTTGCGGTGGAAGCGCGTGCCGAGCTGCAAACAACAGCGTTAAGTTTGCTTTGTTTGTGACGCAGGCTCATTGCTTAGCGTAAAATGTTACCTCGAGGTCGATTCGCCACTCCAAATTGCGATAATGTGGTACACTTGTACCGGCCTCCCTGGAGACGCACCCTCGGATGCCTTTAGCGTGTGCTTCATATAGCTGTGCATATAACAAAGCAGTGGGTCCTTAGCAAACGTAGTGAAAAGAAGCAGAAGCTGCATACTTGTGCGAGAATATCGACATGTTGTTCCGGTAGTGCCATTCCCTTCAAGACCAATCGGAAAGCATGTGCTGACATTTCAACCTACAACCACACATCCAATCAGAACTCTGCTATAGCTTGCTTGCTTTTACGTCAAATGCACCTTGGCGCCGTCCATGAGGATCTTTGCGATGGCGAGCACTGCTTGTTCCATTTGCTCCGACTCCCATCCTGACGCCGCTGCGACAACAGCAACATTGTCAAACCCGCCCAGCAATTCGGGTCTTACTGCATTTAATTAATCGCCCTTACACGCCGTGCGGGTGAGCCGCCGCTTACTCTGCTTGTCCGAGCCAAAAAGCCGCACCGCTAACTTGCACACGGCATCGAAGTCTGCATCCAGATTTGCCACAGGGTTAACGATCCAAGGCTCATAAGCTCTCACATATACTATCCGCCACCTCAACAACTCACTCTCAATCGATAGGGCATTGATTTGCGCTACAGCCTCCAGCACGCGCTCGTCCGCTGCGAAGCTCCTGCTCATGTCTGTCAAGTGTGAACTATGGATCCACTTTTGTCTGATTCCGTCTGATACGTTTCGTATTATCCACCAATCACAATCTACAGTAGCTTCTCGTTGCGGTTCCCATACAAATTGCAGCAATTCGAGACGATGGCAGCGAACGGCGCAAGTGGCGGCGGCAATCGCAAGGACCCGATCCTAGACCTGGCCAAGTACATCGACCAGGAGGTGCGCGTCAAGTTTCACGGCGGCCGAGAGGTGACGGGCACGCTCAAGGGCTACGACCAGCTGGTGAACCTCGTGCTGGACGACTGCGTCGAGTTCCTGCGCGACCCCAAGGACGAGTACCGAATCACGGACGAGACGCGCAAGGTGGGTCTCGTGGTGTGCAGAGGCACGTCGGTCATGCTCGTTTCTCCTGTGGACGGCACGGCAGAGATCCCCAACCCGTTCCTGCAGCAGGAGGGCTAGGAACGAAAGGCACAAGACGAAGAGAAGCAGTCCAAAACCTTTATTTTTTCAAGGTGCATGCACAACAGAAGCATTTCTCTAGATAAGATATCGAGATCCGTATTCGCGCTTTCTTGTTCTTCTTGTGTACAGTGCACTCTATTTTGCAGTGCGGCACCTACTGCACGGGGTCTATGAGACGGATCTTGTACACAGAACTCCAGAGCTTGCCCGTGACGTAGAACGCGTCGTCTGCTTCGTCATAGGCGATGCCGTTGAGCACAGCGCCGGAAGTCACGTCGACACCAGCATCCGCGACGAGCTTTGACAGGTCAAACATGGTGACAACAGCGCCAGTCTCCGGGTCGATCTTGAGGATGTAAGGCTGGTACCACACGTTTGCGTAGATGAACCCCTTGGCGAACTCCAACTCGTTGATCTGGGAGATCTTCTGCGAACCGTCGAACATCGACACGTCAACATGCCCCACCTCCTTCATCGTCTTCGGGTCCCAGAACATGATGGTCGATGAACCGTCCGAGACCACGTAGTCTTCGCCGTCGAAAGTGATTCCCCAGCCTTCACCCGTAACAGTGTCGTAGTTGAACTCGCGTTTCAGTGTAAATCCACTTGTCTTGCCGTCCTCGCCCCCTTCCAGATCAAAGACAAGGCCGGTTTTGCTTTTCCACGTCAACATTACCAGCTCGTTGTCCGGGCCGATCGTCACGCCCTCCCCGAAGAGCTCTTTGGGCAGATCGTACTGCTTCAGCACCTTTCCCGTCTCAATATCCACGTGACGCAAGGACGACTCCCCAAACAAACCTGTGGACTCGATGAAAATCTTCTCCTGGCCGCGAGAAACAACCGTGAAGCCTTGCGTAAATGCCTTCGCATCGTGCGGATACTTGCCCAGCATTTGGACCGTGGGGCGAGCAGCAGTTCGACGTGAGGCTCTTGCTTCGACTCTCGCTTCTTCATGAGAGCTCAACGGTCGGCTAGGAGTAGACGGTGATGGCGCCTCCTTCGTCATGTACATCAACAGCACCACAGCTCCCACAAGGAACGCAGCCACGCCCAAGCGCACGAGGAGACGCGGCAGCATCCCGAACTCCTTTTCCCTTGGCTCTTGCGCTGCAGCTCCGTTCCTTTTCGCCTCTGCTGATGCACCCCATCGATCACGGCGTCTTGGACGTCTGGAGACCGCGTTACGAGCCATCACGTCCAAGTGCAGATGTGTCAATCGGCGCCAATCTCAATGTGGGGCTCATTGATGAAGCCGGTGACGCACCTGTACCAGCATAACGGTACATGCAATTGAGTACCCATGTACCGTCATTTTGGTACGTTCTCGTTAATTGTCGCCACGTTTTTTCAGTCTGGATCGAGCGAAGTTATGGGCGTGCTGTGGAACTTTGTGCTCACGAGCCTGCTGCTCACCAACGCCGTGTGCATCCTGCATGAGAAGAGGTTCCTGCGTCCGCGTACGCGCTGTTTGTGGTGTAATTTATCTTTGCGTTGTGTCCAAGGTATTGATTGACCTGCTCGTTGTGTACGTAGACGGTTGGCACAAGGTGGACTCGTCCCAGGGCATGACGATCAAGAACCAGATCGTGGGCTTCCTCATTGCAGTGCAGTATCTACGATGTACGTTGGGGATTTATGGTTTGCTGTTGATTGCTACTGTTGATCTACCGTTGGTCATTTTGTTATGGTTCTCACGCCTTTGCTTGTGCTGTTTGGCTTTTATTGTATGCAGTCCCGCTCATGATCATCAACACGCTGATGATCTTGCTAGAGCTCGTCATGGGCTGAAGCTGTCTACAATATCTACGTGCGAACAGATAATTAAAACTCCATGTATGCAGCTACACTTGGTTTCATACCATCGTTTTGTCACAATGAATTGAGCCACAAATGCATTGTTGCAGCAGCCATCTATCTAAATAGCAACTGCATGTAGTAGTGCATGCACTACAGTCCATAATAGTCTACACCAAGGCGTTCTGCTTCGCGCATATCGGACAGTTGCTCGCTCCATAGCCAAAAGCTACACTGATCCAAAGATTTCGGGTTAAAACCCGTTTACATACAAAGTCCAAGCCAAACGATCGACCCGGGTTCTGTTTTTTTCGTTCCCCCCTACAGAGCGATCCGACCTTAGCTCTTGATTCGCATCGTGTGCCATCCCGTCGCTTGGCGCTTCCCGCTCGTCGTCTCCAGTGCGTCCCCGAGTCGGGGCTCAGCTTCCACTGCAAGTCTCTCGTCTCCTCTCTCCATCGCCGCTCCCCCCTCCGTCCACCGCTCCGTGTATCAATCATGTTTGAGAAAAACCTGCAGGATTTGGTCAAGGGCATCCGCTCGGCCAAAGGAGACGTGAGCGTGTACATCTCCCAGGCCATGCAGGAGATCAAGACGGAGCTACGTAGTACCGACCCTTTTATCAAGGCACAGGCGGTGCGTAAGCTCACGTACCTGCATATGCTGGGCTACGACATGTGCTGGGCCGCGTTCCACGTCGTGGAGGTCATGAGCTACGAACGGTTCGCACATAAGCGGATCGGATACAACGCGGCGTGTCAGAGCTTCACGCAGTCCACTGATGTGGTGCTGCTGTGTACGAATCTACTCAAGAAGGAGTTCGGCAGCACCAGCGAGTACGAAGTGGGACTGGCCATCAACGTTCTGGCCAATATCGTCACGACAGACTTGGCTCGCGATCTTTTGGGCGATGTTTTGGCCATGATGGGGTCTCCCAAGCCTTACGTACGCAAGAAAGCGACCCTCGTGCTGTACAAGATGTTCCTGCGCTACCCGCAAGGGCTGCGACTGTCTTTCGACCGACTCAAGGAGAGGATGGAGGAGCCGGACGTCACGGTCGTCTCTTGCGCTGTCAACGTTATCTGTGAACTGGCCAACAAAAAGCCCAAGAACTACTTGGGTCTGGCGCCGCAGTTCTTCCGGCTGCTCACCACGTCCTCCAACAACTGGATGCTCATTAAGGTGGTCAAGTTGTTGGCCAGCCTGGTGCCGGAAGAGCCTCGTCTGGCCCGCAAGCTGCTGGATCCCCTCGCGACGGTCATCCAGAACACCCCAGCCAAGTCGCTGCTGTACGAATGCATCAGCACAGTCACTACAGCGCTCCTGTACACCAAGAAGAGCGACGGATCTCAGCCACGCAACGTCGCGGCGGTCGTCAGACTCTGCAATGACCATTTACGTCGCTACATTGAAGACCCGGACCAGAATCTGCGCTACTTGGGCCTTGTGGGTCTCGGGAACCTCATGAAGTCGCATCCGTACGTGGTTACGGAGCACCAGGAGCTGATTGTCGAGTGTTTGGCTGTGGATGACATCACCATCCGGATGCGAGCGCTGGAGCTGCTGTCTGGCATGGTGAACCCGGACAACGCAGCGCCTATTATCCGTGAACTCATGCGCCAAACACTGAGCGCTGACGGCGTGTACCGTCACGAGCTCATCACGCACATTTTACACGTTTGTTCGGTCAACAAGTACGCCAACATCCACGATTTCGACTGGTATATTCACGTGCTGGTTCAGCTTGCTCGCGTGCCGGGTAATACTGCTGCTACAGTTGACGCGTCGTTGTCATCGTTAGCTCCTTCGTCGGGGAGCATGCTTGGCTCCAGCAGTAGCAGTACGAAGACGAAAGCGAATGATGACGAGCCAGCCAAGCGTTCCCATGGCGTGGAAGTAGCGCGTCAGCTGGTGGACATTGCTGTCCGCGTGAAAAGTGTACGGAGTGTTATGGTGGACAATATGATCGAACTGCTCATGGAGAAGGAAGCGCTCAGTGGCCCAGGAGCTGGGACGCTGCAGGAAGTGTACTATGCGGCGGCTTGGATCACAGGAGAGTACGTCATGGAGTTTCTGGACGATGTGGACGACGAGGAAGAGGACGAAGACGAGGAAGATGAGCGGGAAACGGAAGAGGAGAAGCTGCAGCGACTAGAGGACCTCACTGACGAAATGCTGCAGCCTCGCACCACGACGCTTCCTGGCCACGTCCAGACTGTTTTCATTCAGGCTCTGTTGAAGATTCTCACGGCCATGGCCGAGCGTGCAGACGACGCCACTGTGGAGCGCATTGCGACGGTCATCATGGAGCGTCTGCCTGCCTTCGTTCAGAGCGAGTATATCGAGGTGCAGGAGCGTGCTGTGTGTCTGCAACAGCTCCTACTGGCGTTGAGCATGGGACTGGGGGCTCTCACCGCACAGGAACGCACTGAACGCGCCTTTGACGGTAGCGCTACCTTGGACCCTGCCAAGCGACTGGATGTGCTGAACTCGTACTTTGTTGAGCGATTAGCTCCTGTTGGAGTGAAGGCTCAGCGGAAGGTGCCACTTCCTGGAGATCTGGATCTTGACGAGCCTTTGAGTAATTCAGAGGCCAAGTTCCTGGAGTCAGGCGGAGACGTATCGGCATTCGGGAGTGAAGATGACCTTGAAGTCTCCTTCGTTAGTCAGGGCCACGCTGGGATCGGTGGAGGCTACAGTGGCATTGGCGACGGCTCTCCCGAGCGGAAGCCTGGACACAAACACGACCGTCACCACGGCTCGTCCTCATCCGAGTCGGAGTCAGAATCTGAATCTGAAAACTCGACCGATGAAAAGCAAAGGAAGGAGCAAGAGTACGCGCGCGAGCAGGAGCGATTGCGCAAAGACCCGTTCTACTTGTCCGGTGGGTCTCAAACCTCTGGCGATGCTGGAGCCAACGCGGTACGGAGCACTAGGGTGGGACTGTTGATTCCGGGATGAGACCGCTAACATTTCTTGTGTGTTGTTGAACAGGGTTTTGCGGATATGATGGGCGCTTTAGGCACGAACGGCAAGAAGAAGAAGGCCTCAAAGGTGGGATATCGGTTAACCGTTTCCACGAAGTGTGCTTTAAGGAGCGCTAACACTTGTGCATTCCATTTCAGAAATCCAAATCTCGCGATATTCTTGAGGACGAGTTGATGCCTGAAGGAGCTCGTTCAAGCGACGAAGATCGCCGACGTTCTCGAAAGAAACGTGGATCAGTGGGTGAAGATGTACGTGTGTTTTATTTCGTTTGTGTTGGGTAGTTATCATGTGACTCACTGCGTAAACCTTGCAGGAAACTGATCTGTCCGCTGTCGATCTGAGCGTTCCTTTGGGCGAAAACGAGAAGATCCCCACTGACCAGTGGTTCCATCGCCAGACACCTGTAAAGTCGACGGAAGAAGACAAAAAGACGAAGAAGAAGAGCTCCAAGCACAAGAAATCGTCCCGTGGTGAGGACGACGACAAGAAGCGCAAGAAAAAAGAATCATCCAAGAGTACCAAGCCGAAAAAGTCCTCGCGGAAACAGGAGGATTCTCTGATTGGCGGCTTTAGCGACGAAGAGCGGGAGCCTGAAGAGCAGGAGACTCGCCATCATCACCGAAGTTCGTCTAGCAAGAAGAGCAGTAGCCACAAGAAGAGCAGTTCCAGTAAGAACGGCGAGAAGAGCAAGAAGAAGAAGAAGGACAAGAGCTCCAGACGTCAGGAGGCGCCGCCAGCAGAGCCGCTTCTGCTCTTTTAGACGACCACCTCTGAGCTATTCGACTTTGGATCAAAATGACAAATAGGTGATGAATTCTTCGTGGTGTCTATCGAGTGCCTGCGCTATTGTTTTCCGTCGCAAGAAGAAAAAAGTTACTTTTTGTGCTTAGCCTTCTTGGACTTGTGGTGCTTCTCGTGCTTGTCGGACGAGTGTTTCTTCTTGCGCTTCTCGACCACAGGCGGCGCAGCTTTCGTTTTCTTCGTCTTTTCTGCTTCCACTCGGTCCTCCACAAGCGAGAAGCAGCGCGTGAACGGCTTGCCGAGCACGAAGCGCGCACGGTCCGAGGCGAGCGGCAGTGCGTTCACGAGCTGGTCTGTGAGCATGCGGTGCTCGCTCTGTAGCTGGTACTTTTTGCTGCCTTCCCCTGCCGTGACAGTGGCCAGCACTTCGCCAGGCGTAGGCACGGCCTTGCCCTCTTCCACTTTGATCGTCACATTAGCCAGCGCCGATGCGTCCAACTACAGTAACGAAATGCGTTCATCACGAGATACCCGGGAAGCGACAAGTCAAATAAAAGAGGCCACGTACGTTCTTAGGCAACTTGAAAAACCAGAGCTCCTGGTCGTTGTTGATCAACGCCTCACGCGTCACAGCTCCACTGCCCTTGACGCTCTCGAATCCCGGAGGCATCGCGAATTCCCTGTATTAACAGCGCTGTTAGAAATTGTGTCACAACTTGCACAATACTTAAGCAGTAAAGCTAGAAACGACGCGTACTCGTCAGATTCTTCATCGGAACTGGACTCCTCTTCCTGCTCGGGCGTCTGCGTCGTTTGCTGCACCTGTTCGTCGCCCGAGGACGAGGCAGAAGAGCTCTCGTCGTCGTTGCGTGACTTGCTCAAATTCAATCGCTTAGTGGGGGCCATAGTGGGAGTCTGCAGGTGGTTCTTGGGTAGGAAGGATTGCAAGCGTCTAGGCTTGCTGGTGGCGTGGAGATAAAGGGGCTAGAACGAGCACGGGATTCTCTAGAGACCGAGAGCGGAACTCTGTTGCTTGCCGATTGGTGTCGTGCTCTTTTGCTGCCAAAATGACTGGAGGGCCAATGATGTTCGACGTCCAGTCTATGCAATATCATGAACACAATTTGTAAAAATTGCAAGTAAATTGTGTTTTTTTCATATTACCGGTATAAAAATTGATCAACGACCAAAAAGAGTTAACTCTTTAACGACTTGCTACATGTAGCCTTCCCGAGTCCAAAACATCTCGCGTGTCATCTTGAGATAATGATCACAAACCGACGTATTTGGGTGTTCGACGTTCACGACCTCGATGTCGTTTGCGAGCTTGACGCTGTGCAAGATCAGCAGAGCTTCAAACTGGAGATGTTGCACCGCGTTAAGGATAGCGTTTTCGGTAAATCCCTCCTTCCGATTGTCGTACAACCACCGAAGAACCCGTACGTACCCACCATGAGCGGCGCCATCCATTGCTAATGTAGTGCACCCAGTTCGCTGACTGTGTAGCCATTTCACAATATCGAAATGGCCATAGGCAGCAGCGCCGCTCATTGCAGCAGCCGTACAACCTTCCGTCCTGTTTTCATGAAGCCATTTCAGCATTTCGAAGTGATCTCCACCTGCTGCCATATCCATGGCGCGTGTCGTGCAACCCTCACTCGTGTGCTCGTGTAGCCATTTCACTAAGTTTAGATGGCCACTACCCGCAGCTCCATCCATTGCGCCACTGGTGCATCCTTCCTTTCGATTAGCATGTAGCCATTTCACAGTCTCTAGGTGACCATTGTGGGCAGCAAGATCCATCGCATCTGTAGTGCAGCCTTCTGAGCAACTAGCATGGAGCCACTGAACAACATCCAAGTGACCGTGAGCAGCAGCAGCATCCATCGCTACCGTAGTGCACCCTGCAGTGGTTGGCATGGCAGTTTTGCCTGCCTTCGTTTCAGTCCGCTGTCTCTTGCGAGGCTGTTCATCTTCCGCTTTGCCTCCAACTTGAATCAAATACTGCACAATCGCCAGGTGCCCCTTGCCTGCTGCTGCATCCACCACGCTGCAAAAGTCCAACTTGGAACCATCAAATTCGTCGACATCTTCGCTGTATCCATTTTCATCAACGCACCCATGGATCCAGAACAGGTTCATAGTAGGATCAGTATGGAACTCAGTGTAGATCCACTTGACCACATCCAGAAAGCCTCGTTCCGAGGCTAACATCATCGTTTCTCCCGATATTTTCTTTACAATCTCCATGGTGTCGGTGTCTCGTCGAAATAACCTCGATAGTTCATCAATCTTCCTGCTTAGTCTGCGCTTCTCCGTTTCTTCTTCTGCTTCGTTGCGCGGTTTGTCGATATTAGCATGAAGGTACTTCGCGACTTCCAAGTGTCCATTTATGGCAGCAGCGTGAATGGCCAGACTTGCTTCTCCACCAAGGCAAGTGATGTATGTTCGACGTGATCTATCGTCATCCGTGTGGCTGGTATCGTATTCATCGGGGCCACTTTCATATCCGAGCCTGTCGTCCTTTCGATCTCGGTCTATGATCCATTGCACTACCTTGAGCTGTCCAGCTTCAGCTGCCTTAATCAGCGTCCCAGTATCGCACTCAGTGTATAGCCCATTGTCCTCAAACCACTGCAGACTTTCCACGTGGCCGTTAGCAGCAGCTCCGTGTACTGCGTCGCCTCCTTCTGCATCAACCTCAACTTTGTCCATCAACCAGTGAGCTAGCTCCATGTTTCCAGTGATAAAAGCCGCATCTAGTGCACTATCATCGCTTCTCATCTCTGCTGTCTCTTTGTACGTCGCATATAGCCACTTGACCAAATCGACATGTCCAGCCAAAGCAGCTTCAGCGGCATCGAGGCCGCCAAAGTGGATGAATCTCCCCTTCTCCCAGTCCTCCCTCTCCTCATTCCATTCTCCGCCTTCATCTTCTTCCTCGTCTTCACTACTGACCACCGACCCATTGGCGCGAAAGAACTGGAGGATTTCCAGCGCTCCAGCCTTCGCCGCCTCACAGATAATTTTTCGTCGAACTCCATACGGGAAGCGCTCAAAGAGCCACTGAGCGATATCCACACTGTTAATCTTTGCAGCCTCCAGCAGACACAGCGAAAACTGGAGCTTCCCATACAATTTATGCGTCCGAAGTAGATTCCTCACGGACCAGAGCCCCCATCCACTGGGCTCCAGATCCACAGTACTGTTCCAAATGCGGTCAAGCAGAATGACAGACCCGAACTTGCACGCCTTGTGTAGAGGCTGCTCTACGGACGAGTCTACATAGGCTGATACAGCACTAGTGACATGGCTGAGGGCGTTGAACTCCGGTCTGGAGCGGAAGACGAGCGCTACGGCCAGCAAAGGCGGAGTCATGGGTAGATAATGAGGATACCATGGTAAGATTGCAAGTTTTTTTTATCGAATTTCATTTTTTTAATCAATATGTTTTAAACTAAAACAAATTGCTTTTCGTATCCTTTTGGTAATATTCAGAGTGCTTAGTCCTCGGATGTCCATCCACTATGTGACCAGCGTATTTGCCATCAATCCGAAAAGCGTTCCACAAGTATGCTCTCCACTTCACCAAGCTCATTGTCATGGCACCACGCACGTTAATGCAATTCCTGCTCTCGTTTCGACGCCATCTCGTCGCCAGAGCTTTGTTCCGTCAATGTCGACGCCGTCCGATGGATGTCCCTGATCTATTCCAAACGGCGACAACGAATGCCGCTGGAAGCCGTGGACTGCTGGATAGTGTTGTCGACAACGAGGCGGCGATGAAGAGCTACGCTGAAGAAGTCAACCTCGACCGTATCCGAAGTTTAAGCTCCGAAGACCGCCAAGCGTTAGCTAAACGACGATCCCAGAAGCATCTTCAAATCGAGCCAACATTGCCGAGTCTTAATCCTAGACAACCCCGAGTCGAGCGCTGGAGTTTGAGCAGCTAATCTCATCAGTTCGCTTTAAAAAAAACTCGCTCCATCTTACATTATTATAATTTTTCTGGGGTATTGGTACACTCGTACTGCTCGATTCACAGTTGGCGCTGCTTTCACGGTCGTTGCGATGAGGGTGGGAGGAAGTTCCTTCAAGTTCTGCTTCGGGCTGGCTTGCCTACTATCGGATGCCATTAGGTGCAGAAGTCCCTTGTCCCAGTCCCATCGCCGTGCCGCTCGCTCGCTCGTTGCTCGTCTTCATGCCGTTCTCTCAACTCTCTCACTTCAACTATTTTCTGTACGATTCCTATCTTTTGCTACTTGCTATTTTTTTTGCCGACATTCTGTAGCACGAGGTGTCCGCTGGTGATATGGTGTTGTGGTCATCGGAGCTCGTACTCACCCTGCCAATACAGAATGAGCACCCAAAGCTCCGACTAGCTGGATGGTTGTTTTTCTCTTCTCTTCTTCGAGTCAGGTGGAGCGCGATTTTCTTCCTTTTTCTGAATAGATGCGGGAGTCGTTTAAGACGCCGCTGTCGCTTGTTGCTCACTCACTCCGTTGCGTTGAAACAGGTGCCGCCGCACGCCAAAAGGGTCGACGTGTGGGGGCTCTACTTCACCGAGCGGGGCTGGTGCAGCGCTGAGCGCATGTTGCGCTTCGAGTGGAAGCTGTTGTTCTTCTGCAGATGGACTTGCTGCTTAGATGAAAAGCTCTTTGCCTTGGCAGCCTTGGCCATCATGCTGTAGATCTCCGCGTCCACGTCCGAGCTGGAGCGCAGCTCGCGCGTCTTCTCGCTGAGCTTGTGGTGCAGCTCCTGGTGGTTTTCCATCAGGTCCAGCTCGGCCAGAATCTCGTTGACCTCGTCCACCTGTTCCAGCTCCTGCATTTCCATGGCTGACAGCGGGTAGAACGCGGGGTCGAACAGCTCCTCGTCCGGGATCTCCGCCATGGCCTCCACTGGGTCCGCGATCACAAAGCCCGACTTGCCCGGCGAGTGCGGACGCTCCAGGTAGTAGTCGTCCGTGATGGCCGGGTACCAGGTCATGGACGGGTAGAAAGGGGGCGCCAACGCGTCCAGCGTCGACGAAGGCAGGGGTGACGACACCATCTTGAAGTGCTGCTGTTGTTGTTGCGGCTTGAAGCAAATTGCGCTATGGTGGCGAGTGTGGGCGGTCGGTGATTTTCCAGCTTCAAAGAGACGATTGCGCTGTGTCTTTCCGCGCGTCCTCTCGGGGTGAGAAACGGTATCAGGACACGCTTTTAGTGCAATTCGTGAAGAATTGTATAACTCGTAGCGAATTGGATGAATGCGGGCGACTATTGGACGGAGATTGGCCAATAGAGACAAGACCCTACACCTAAAGAACATTTTCACCTAGCCGCACGGACTGAACTTCAACGTCTTTCATTAGTCATACGTCGGAGCGAAAGTGGCGACAGAAAATCTTTTTGTTGTGATACAAACCCCTACACACGTATCGCGTGAGCACCTTTCTACTCAGGAGGTGCATTCGACCGTGAGCTTGCGAAAGAGTCGCCATTTGGATCGCTGGCGAGAGGTATTTAGCGATCTTCTTGTCCATTCATATTTTAGTGCCGAAACGGTCCGAGGATGTGAGTACCCTTCAACGTGCTGCTTAAATTTCGGCACCTGAACAGGAAAATCCAAGCAAACAATCCAAGGCGGTGTTACAAAAGTGCACGGAAGCTGAAGTATCCTCGGCAAAATTCCGCCCGAAACGCTCGACCTGAGCCTGGCCTGTGCTAATTGCAGACACCTAGTAGCGATATAAGTTTGCATGGCGGATTTAGAAATCCATTTCTATTTTCTTTGGCAAATCGGAAGCCTTGTCACTTTCCGGTTACTTAAACTTATATTGAAAGTAATTTTGATAAAGGGTTAACCTCTTTCATAACGTTACTTCATGTGCATCTCACAATAGTATCCGCGCCATCAATCCACTCGCGCTCCGATCACCATGGTACGTGTGGCGGTGGTGGGTTGCGCCCACGGCCTGCTGGACGACATCTACGCGACTGTCAACTTCGTGAATGAGATGGACCCAGAGAACCCCGTGGAGCTGCTGCTGTGCTGCGGCGACTTCGAGTGCATGCGCAACATGCGCGACCTGGAGACGCTTGCCTGTCCGCCGAAGTATCGTGCGCTGCACGCTTTCCACCGATACTACAAGCAGGGGAAGATGGCGCCTGTGCTGACCATATTTGTCGGAGGTAATCACGAGGCTTCAGGGTACCTGCAGGAGCTGCACTATGGTGGCTGGGTGGCCCCAAACATGTTTTACCTTGGCGCGGCGGGTGTTATCAACGTGGCTGGTCTGCGCATTGCCGGTCTTTCGGGCATCTACAAGCAACAACACTACACGACGGGACGTTTCGAGTCGATGCCATTCGATAACAGCACCATGCGTAGTGTGTATCATGTGCGCGAGCTGGAGGTCTTCCAGCTCTCGCACGTACAACAGGTTGACAAGACTCCGCTGGGTGCGTTCCTGTCGCACGATTGGCCGCGAGGGATCGAGCAGTATGGCAACATCCCCCAGTTGCTGCGAAGAAAACCTTTCTTTGAACAGGAGATCAGGAGCAATTCGCTTGGAAGCCCCGCCGGAGAATTTCTGTTATTCCAGTTGCGCCCACAGCACTGGTTCGCTGCTCACTTGCACGTCAAATTTGCTGCTATTGTCGTCCATCCCGACCAAACGAATGACGCGACGAACCCAAGGGATGACGATAGAGAGAAGACAGACGCAAACGGAGAGCAAGACGCTGCTCCCAAGGCGCCGTCCAAACCAGCTACAACCAAGTTTTTGGCGCTCGACAAGTGTCTCCCTCGTCGGGAATTCATGCAGATTCTTGACTTGCCAACTTCCAGTATTGCGGAGGCAGCACAAGAGGAGAAGAATGCAACAGGCAACATGAATACGAGTATGGCCGTGCAGAATGGTTCGGATGAATCTGCAAATACGGCAGAGTCTAGCCAGAAGCCGAAGCGGTCGCCGCCTAAAATCATGTTTGATCTGGAATGGCTAGCCATCCTCCGCGCAACGCACCATCTTGCTTCATCGAATAAATTTGCGCCGCGCGTACCCCAAGAAGAGATGAAGATCGAAGACAAGGACATTGATTGGGTGCGGCAGCGGCTACGGGAGGTTGTTGCGGAGAAAAAATTGGATAAAGCCGAGGGTGAGTGGATTACGGACTTCGTGAAGACTGCACCCGGTCACGGTGAGGCAGAGGGGCCTGTGCTGGTTACAGGAAACCCTCAAACCGATCTCCTTCTGGAGCTGTTGAAGCTCCCGCACGTAGTGACCGCACCCTTCGTCGGTGGCAACGCTGCGACTGCAATTATCGAGGATCCCAATGAGATCGATCTAGATGATGACGACGACGGCGACAATAGTGACGCCGATAGTGACGCCGACGATGTGAAACCAATGGACACCGATGCCACCACTACCAATGGTACGACTGAGATCCCGGATGAGTCAGCAGTATCAACAGCAGTAGAAACGGCATCTGCAGACCCGTGCGAGATTGATCTTGACTTGGAATGAAATCATATTGGTTACTGAAGACCATATACTGAGTCAGTATTACATGTACTGACAGCGTAGATGAAAGGTGCAGCATGAACACTGTCATCTACTGTACTTGCACGAACTTACCGGTACGGGTATACAACTTTTTCGGTTTTTCCGGATGGTATCCGGATAGATACCACACTTCTCGTTCTAATCGCAAAATGAAGACCTGGGTGCGCGAAGCGTCGAAGCGCGTGAGGCAGCCGCACTTTGGACCGGAGCTGAACTACGGAGTGGACAAGGCGCTGCTGTGAGTTTGTCACCTTGTGTATCTCTAAGGTATGGTAACTGGTGCTCACAGTTGTGGCCTTCTTTCAGTGATTCTGCTTTGCAGTCGGCCTTTGTGCAGTTGGATTGCGATGAGGAGACCGAGACGTTCCTCGACGTGAGTAGACTAGTGTAAGGGTCTATTGCAATGGTGAATTGATGCTCGGGTTCTCCCCCCACTGTATCTGTTGATAGACTTGCACAGGAGGAAGTCTATGGGAGTCAATGGGCTCTACGATACTTGGTCTCTTCTACTCCTTGACCGACGCGAACGGGATTCTCGGACGTACGTGAGCCCTACGGTCGGCTCTAATGCTGCGTTGTACCCCTTTGCAGCACCGCACTGGACGACTCATGCTCACGATCGTCCTCCTGTCTTGATATTGATGTGCAGGTGGTCAGATGTTTGTGCTTTCAAAGGCTCAAGTGCAGCAGCTACTTCATCGAGAGCAAGGCGGTGGATCGCTCCTGGACATCGGAGCTGGAGACGGAAACGTGACCGCGTCGCTGGCCTCTCTCGTGGACCAAGTGACCACCACCGAGGCTTCGGCACCCATGGTGGCTCACCTGAATTCGCGAGGTTACAACAGCGTACAAACGTGCGACTTGCAGCACGAGTTCGTGCAGTCGCGAAAGCCTTACAGCATTATCAGGTGAGTCTTCGCGCCCGCGTGACCCTTTTACTTTTACTTTACAACGCTGCGATGTGGTTTGTTCGTCACGACTAATCTGATGTTTCACTCTGCGTGGTATCAAGCATGCTGAACGTGTTGGATCGTGCGGACAAGCCACTCACAATGCTCCGCGAGATCCGCGAGCTACTGGACCCGCAGAATGGTCTCTTCCTGCTGGCGGTGGTGCTGCCATTCTCGGCTTTCGTGGAGCAAGGGACGCAGCGCGTAGCACCGACTGAAAAGCTGCCGATGCGGGGTGGTCTCTGCGCTGAAGGCGCGTCTTTTGAGATCGCAGCTAGTCTGCTACTGCGCAACGTGCTCCTACCGGCGGGTTTCAAGCTGCGGCACTTTAGTCGCGTGCCCTATTTGTGTCGTGGGGACATGCAGCAGCCTTACTATGTGCTGTCGGATGCGATCTTCGTGCTGGAAGTTGACAACGAGAAAGAGGGATCAAGTTGAAGTGATTCAAGCTGCTTGCTGCTTCTGGATATTCAGCCGACTTCTGTTAATAGCGCAACGTCCATATGAACCGCCATTTGCTTTTCAGTAAACCAAGGGTGCCGCTGCTCAGTCCCTCTTTTTTGAGCGGGGAACTAAGATCTACCACCTCCACCAAGCACATTTACGCCAAGACCGAGAAACGCCTGCATCACTGTATGGATCTCGGCGTCCGACGGGCGTCAGGGCTGAAATCATTGCTAGTGTCGTGCCAGTTTTGCTTCGGGAGGCACCACTGGACAGCGAACTGGCCTCGGTTGGAGGTGCCTCTTTGTAAAAGGAGAACTCAACTGCAGGAACTTGGCTGGAATTCATGACGACTGGTATGCATCAAGCACAACAGTAGCCTCCAATGTTACTTCCTTGGGTCAAAGTGCTGTTTAGTGAGCGGTATTTGGAAGAAGGACGGCAACGTGCGGTAACAAGTGTATCGAAATGGCTGCCAAAACGAGACATGCCCAAAGACATGCCCAGGAGCTATTTTTAGCATCGCCTTTTTAACGAATCACAGGGAGTCTCCCAGATCTATGCGTGTTTTAGTGGCAGAAATGAAAAATTCTCATGCGCGAATAAGTACGCTTCAAAATCGCACTTAATTGAAAAAAAAAGCTTTTAACTTGATTTTCGTATGCTCTGGTATTCAGCAGGGAGAGAGCGACCTTCTCTTCCCATCCAACTCACACAATTCGTTTTGCGCCGTAGCCCTCAAGCAGAGCCCGAGACCTCTACAGTGTTATAGAAGGACGCACCAGCTGACCATAGACGACGATACAATACACCATGGCGCCTCTAGCTGAAGCCTCCATGCCTACCACAGCCGCCCTCGAGCCGGCCACTTTACTCAAACAGAAGACCGTTGAAGAGCCGCAGGAGCCGCAGAGCGAGGCCACGTGCGAAGAAGACAACGACGTGGTTGATGATGCCACTGAGACCACGACCCAGAACCAGACCGAGACCACAGACTGCCCGGAACCAGCCATGAAGCGCGTGCGGTTCGACGTAGCCGACGTAGTGGAGTTCGAGCCCACCATGTGGACAGCTACAGTATCCTCTGAAGGCGTTCCGGTAAGCCCAATTTTGTAGTGATCAGAGTTTAAGATGACCCGGAGCTAATGTTATTCTGTTTGCTTTATTGCAGCTTGGCATGTCTGTGGACGTACGCCGTCGATCCAAGCGTCCACTGGACAGATACGAGTGCGAACGCGTCTCGCAGCGTGTAGACCGCCAGGAGTACATGGAGTTCGGTTACCTGGAACCAGAAGAGAGACTAGACATCCTGGAGAACGCCGGCCACTCCATCTCAATAATTAGCCACGTTGAGCGCGATACGCTTCGTATTAATCGTGAACGTTGGGAATCCAACGAGTACGACCTCATGTACCAATATGGACTGGGCGAGGTGCCCTTGATGGAAGATGGCGACATGGAGATGCAGCAAGAAGACGGCGACGATATCATGCACGTAGACGATAGCAGCGATGATGACTTCTTCTTTGGGGGCAGCAATCGGAATATGGTTGTGGACTCGGAAGTCCGCTTCTCCATGGAGGATATGGACGCGTATGACGCTATCAACACCCGCACATACGACGACCTGAGTATCGACTACGCCTCCGACTGCATTCTCGGTGACAACGAGAGCTCCGACGAGAACAACGAGCTTCCGTACGCGGTGGACTCTTTCGACTCTCCTCTTAGTTGCGACCTGCTAGAAATGGGCACGTCGCCGTCGGACGTATCAGGCTCGACAGACTGCATGCTTGCTGCTGCAAATATCACCAGCTGCGCACAGTCTGCTGCTGCCACAAGTTCATCAAGTGCCAGCAATTCGACAGAGGCTACCGCAGTCGAAGCGGCTCCTGTCGTGGCCGTGTAGATTTGCCCAAGTTCTTCCAAATCCGTGAGTGTCTGCCACGGATGTAGTATATGTGCAGCTGAAATTGGCGCTGCGCCTCCAAGCCGCCCCTGATCAAGTGAAGTGGCCACACATGCCATCGGTATTTAGTAAGCAGGGGAAGGAGGCGCTTCGCTTCCCCCTTATATTTTGCTCTTTTTGACTGTTGATAGCGCTATAGAGCGCTATAGCTCCCATATTGTTATTTTCTTTGAAGATAAAAGGTCAGTGAACTAGTGAAAGCCAAACCTTCCATGTTGAAGTGAAGCAATTGAGTATTGTACCGTTCCAAAAACCGACTTAAACCGATTTCTTCACGGTAACATCCGCACTTAGTCGAATGTATTCAGTACTTTCACTATTAACGCCTTTGGGCCACAGACTTCGGTGCAAAAGCTACGCACAAGCTGCTCCCTTCCCAGCGCCGCATCATGGTGCTCTCCTCCGTCGTGCGACTGTCGACGCGCTCACTGCGCTGTTCGCGTGCGTTGGTGGCTCGTTCGCTGTCCACTGCTGCGCCTTTTGACCCGCAGGTGCCCCACTACGACGTGGTGGTCGTGGGCGGCGGCCTCGTGGGCTCTGCTTTGGCCTGTCAGCTCAAGAGCAACCCCGTGTTCAAGGGCAAGCACGTGGCCGTCATCGAGACCACTGCGCCACCCGTTGCGCCGTCCGTGGAGGAGGATTCGCCCGACCTCCGCGTGTTTACCATCACTCCGGCCAGCCAGAAGCTGCTGGAATCCACTGGCGCCTGGAACTTCATCGACGATGGCCACAAGGCTGTGTTCAAGGACATGCAGGCTTGGGACGCCATGGGCGACGGCTTCATCCGCTTCGACGCCAAGAAGATGGACAAGGACGTGCTTGGCCACGTGTTGGAGCACCGCGTGCTGGTGCGCGCCCTGCACGACCGCATGAACCAGTTGACCGCCGACGCGGACGACAGCGCTCCGCTCAAGCTCTACTGCCCCGCCAAGGTCAAGCACTTCCAGCGTCCCACATCGGTCTCCGGCATCTCGGAGATTGGACTGGAAGACGGCCAACGCATGAAGGCCGACCTCGTCGTGGCTGCGGACGGCGGCAACTCCATCATCCGCTCGCTCTCGGCGCTCGGAACCTGGGGCTGGGACTACGACCAACAGGCCGTCGTGGCCACCGTCAAGACCGACTGCGTGAACGAGACGGCCTGGCAACGTTTCTACCCCACGGGCCCCGTGGCTCTGCTGCCCATGCGCGACGGATACTCGTCCGTGGTCTGGTCGTGCACGGCCGACATGGCCAAGGAGCTCACGGCACTGAGTCCCGAGGAGTTCGTGGCGCGTCTCAACGATGCCTACTCGGCCCCGCCCATGAGCCCCGTGCCGCCTGAGTTCCCGGGCATCCCGGTGCTCTCGGATCTGGTCAAGGGTGTGCACCACGCTGCTAACACCATCATGTCGGCGGCGGCCCTCACGGAGCCGTTCGTTGCCCCGCCCCAGGCTGTGGCTGCTGTGGGCCACCGCTTCGCCTTCCCGCTCAAGTTGAAGCACGCCACCAAGTACATCAAGCCGGGTCTCGCACTTGTGGGCGACTCTGCGCACACGATCCACCCGCTTGCCGGTCAGGGCCTGAACCTTGGTCTGGGCGACGTGAACGCCCTGAGCAACCTCCTTGTTGAAGGCGTGAAGAGCGGTGAGAACCTCTCGAACGAGTACTTCCTGCAGCAGTACGAGGACGAGCGCATGAAGGCCAACATCACCATGCAGCTGGCTATGGATGGCTTCAAGCGGATGTTCGGCCCCACCCCGGACGCCGTCTCTGTGGCACGTAACGTGGGTATGGGCACGCTCAACGCCGTTGAGCCGCTCAAGAACCAGATCATGAAGTACGCCATGGGCTTGTAGATGCGTCTAGGCAGCTAGTAGATGGCGACTTGGTGTGTCATATCCAGCAAAGAGCAAGATAAAGCAATCGTCAGAGCACGTAGGATCAACTTCTCTATCGTTTTGCTGCCGTCTACTCCTCTTTGAACTGTTTGTCCGAGAACAGGTGCCGGTTGACTTCAAAGATGGAGATATCTCCGATACCAGGGGTGGCCTCTGTATCATCTTCAAAGCACGTGGTGCCTTCGGGCAGCGGCACCGTGTGCGTGTCAACGATAGTAGCGTAAGACCCAAGTTCCGGCGTGGACAGCAAGTTGACCGCCTTGTAGAGCACTAGGGAGAAGAGGTACGTCACAACGATCATCGCCGGCACCGCCACTGCCCAATGTTTAGAGGGGAAATAGGTGAACCCGTAGGCTTCCAGCGTTGCCTCGGGTACGTACGCCCACACCAAGAACAGCACTGCAGCAACAGCCTCAGCGTTAGAACAAAGTCTTTCGCAATAATAATAAAAAAAAACTCTCGATCGCACCGTAGAAGAGAGCAGACGCCAACCAACCCCCGAAACCGAAGAGCTCCATCCGCATGGCATGCAGCCGCTGCATCTCCTTGAACGACACCTGGCCGGGCGCTGACACGACCGGATGCTTCACTGCATCTGAAGTAGTCGACGTCTTCATGCGAGCCATCGTAACTATCTGTATACAGGTACTTGGCTTGAAATGGTATACATCTATTAGAGCTGAAATGTATACCGCAAAACTCTAATTGGTTTTATACTTTAGCGGGGAAGCAGCTCGTTCAACGCGGTGTCGGCGTCTTCCCCTTCTTCGTCGCGCACATTAGGCACCGAGTTGCTCAGTGCTCGCTTGACCTGCTCTGTGCGCGATACTTTACGGCGTAACTTGCGGAAGAAGCCGACAGGAGGCGCATTGGAGAGCGGGTACACGTCGTCCGTGTCGATGTTCTTGGCGAGACGGAAGCAGCGCGTACAGTGCTCCTCCTCCAGCTCACGGCGAGTGATGATCCCGCGCACGTTATTGTGGCGATTCACGACCACAAGATGGCGGAGTCCAGCGCTCCGGAAGAGACGGTAAGCGCGCACGAACGGCGCTTCTTCTTGGATTAAGTACGGCGTCTGATTCATGTAGGGCGTAAGATCCACCCATAACGCTCGGTCTTCCTCCGACAACGTGTACAGTTCATCGCCAGCGACGCGACCAGCATGTGCTGCAGCTCGGAAATCTTGGTGCATTGGAGTGGGGATCGGATATCGCGGGTAATGTGCCTCCATGTCGTGGTAGGACAAGCAGTAGTTGCTCGCTAGAGGCGACTCGAGCAGTTTATCTTCGACGCGAGGCGTGTCATTCGCTTCCAAATCCCTCGGGCGGCGGTGCCGAAGGGTCCCAGTTGGCGTCACGTCCGGTTGATACGAAGCAGGATGCGGCTGGCGGTTGAAAGGCTTCGGTTTGTCAACGCTGAAGTCGTTGTGGCTTAGCAGCACATTGAGCTGCTTCCGTAGTATAACACCAGCGAAGAAGCGACTACCGAACGTCGGGTCTTCCACGATGACAGGGTACGCGTTGTGTTTCGTACTCACAAGGAGATCGAAGATCACACCAGCGCGCTCCACCGTGCGCAACGTCTTAGGGTTGGCCGTCATGATGTGCTTTACACGCAGGAAAGCGCCTCGAAGTGGCGGGTTCCAGTCCAGGAACGGCACGTGGCGCAGGTGGATGTGGATGTCGTAGATTCCTTCGTTGAAGTAGTTGCCCACCCAGCGAGCGAAGAACGACGTCAGGATGAGCGGCAGACCGAACTCGATGTTGCCCGTGCACTCGAGGATGATGACAGTGAGCGAGATGGTCATTCGCGTCACTCCGCCCAACATCGCCAAGCTCCCCACCAGTCCGTACGTCCGAGGATCCACAGTCTTCATGTGCTGCAAGCCAGTGAAGTAATTGATCACTCGAGTCCAGAGCCGTCCGTAGGCCGCGCCGATAAGAAGAGCTGGCACGAACAAACCGCTAGGGATTTTGAGCCCGTAGGTGATGCACGCCAACAACTGCATCATGATCCAGAAAACCACAAGATTGCGCACATCGAAAGAATCCGGAGGGGCATGAAAGAGGTGCTTGATTGCTGTTTCTCCTCCTGTTAGCATCAGAGACGCCAGATCGTTGTATTGGCCCTGAGGACAGTAAAAGCGCACCAGCTCTTTCTTGTACGGGTACTGAACGGTCTCTTCAGCTTGGAAACACTCGGCGCCATCCATTGAAACGCTTGCGCAGCTCTCGCAAATACACGCTGAGCCATTCTTCTTCAGCATCTCCATGCCAAACACAAAGGCCTTACTCGGAGCTGCAGCACCAGCCACATCTGCGAGACGAATCACATCGTCTCGCGCTTGAGGAAGGTCGTGGCACTTCCCAAGCAGAAATGGCGTCGAGAAGAGCAGAGAGGAAATCAACACAGACAGCAGCAGAGCTTCCATCCACGCTACACCACGCGTGCGCACCCATCGCGAACGAATCTTCGCGAGACGAGTGTTAAGTCCGTTGAAAAAAGCTCCCTGCAGGCCACCTCCTATTCCCATCAGAACGAATAGAGGAACCTCCCAGATCTGGTACGTGCTGGATGTAAATGGTCCGAAGCTGAAGCTGCCTGTGTGGCTTCCGAGTGTACCCCATGATAAATTATCGTTCATTCCCGAAAGGAAAAATGCCAACGTAAATGTTGCCGCCATGGCACAAAACAACGTTCGCCACGTAAGGGTCTGGTTCCAGAAAGAAGCGCCTTCTTCCAAGACGAAGAGAACTCCACCAATGGGGGCTCCGAACGCCGACGCAACACCTGCAGCAGCTCCACAAGCCACGAAGTCGCGCTTCTCTCTATCATTGCGAAAACCTGCAAAGTAGGAAAAGCTACACACACACGAATATGTAGCAGTTAGTGATTTAGAGATTGTTTTTGAAATATTTGTTCTTTGCGCTTCCTACCTCGTATCGTATCCGAGCGTCGAGGATTTCCCTTGAGAAAGTCCCGCCGCAACAATTGCACCACTATAAACACACAAATAAAGTCACCTACCGGTCTGAAGTACGTCAATAATTGCACCAACAAACCTGTGAATCATCGGGCCTTCTTTTCCAACTGGCAAACCACCAGCTACCGAGCAAACAGTGCCGATAATTTTGCAGAAGAACGTCCGTAAGCGCAGCATTCGAGGGATTTTCATACCGTTCAGAGTCGTTTTAACCTCCGAGATTCCTGAAAGGAAAGTACCACCCTGACAAGTTAACGTGACACCTTTTACATCGAGTAAACCGACCGCAACGTACCTGATCCAGCAGCTACCGGCTCCCCAAACGATGTGACAGTCGCTGCGATTGCCACCAGGCCCAGGTTGAACGCCACGATGCTCCAGAACGTGGTGCCGAAGAGCACGTGCTTGGCCAGTTCGTGCTGGATGGTGTACTCGAGCAGGTGCTGCTTGATCGACATGAGCACCGTGGTGAAGTAGAGCATGAACACCGCCACAAGCGCAGTGATGATGCCCGTGACGAGCGTAAGGAACCAGCGAGCGTAGATGAGTCGGTTCTTCTCCTGGCCGTTGCGGTACTTGTAGCCCATGCCCGACTTGTTCACAACACTCTCGAACAGGTCTGTCGTCATTAAAATCACAGCAATTAGATATTTTATATGTATTCATATTCTACATTGACATATCGCCGCAAACCGCACCATAGTCCAGGCTCTCGATATCGGAGCTTCTCCACAGCATCTTTCGCTTTGTGTGTATCACTATCGCTCAAGTCGGAATTGGCAGCGTCACAGGCGGTTGAACGGGGGGAACAGGATATACAATTCAGCGTGAGGGAGTTCTCCACTTGAAGCAATAGCCGTCACCCGACGAGACGAAGTGCCAGCGGAGATATTCCAGTTGCACACAGGGAACAGCTAAGGTAACCTTACTCTCTGTGTGAACGTTTTGTCTGGAACTGTGGGCGGAACATCCGTCTCGAATTGAAGATATCAGTCGAGTTTTGGCCAATCCAGTGTATGGATTGTATGACACATCAACTGTATGAGCCAATCAGATGTCTTCCATTACGACCACACTTCGACTCACACGCTTTCTGCAGGGTATTCATTCATAAATCTCAATTATAATATTGAAGTGGTTTGTTCAGTAATTTGTTTATTGATAATATGGATTTTTACGTTTTACACCTCGCTATAACGTTACTAACCGCATTTTTATCGATTTTGCAAGGTAATCCTACAACGAGTGGCGAAGCAGCAAGAGATCAGCAGCATGTCGCCGCACCGCGAGCGCCTCACGCGCTTCTACCAGAAGTACAACGCTGACAAGCTGCACGAGATCGACGGCGTGCTGGAGCGCTTCAAAGGGCGCGAGACGCAGCTGTTCTCGGCCCTCGTGAAGAAATACGGGCCCGAGCCAACGGAGGACGAGAAGTTCGACGGTGTTGAGGCTGAGGAGCAAGAAGAGGAAGAAGAAGAAGAAGAGGAAGCGCCTGCTGTTGAAGAGAACGACTTTAACTACCAGCGACTGTTGGCCTTCTACCAAAAGTACAACCCAGAGAAGGTCGACGATGTGCCTCAGGTGCTGGCCAAGTACAAGGGCAAGGAATCCAAGCTGTTTGACGCATTGGTGAAGAAGTACGGCCCCGAACCAGGCGACTCCGACGACGAAGAGGACGCGCAGGACGAAGAAGAGGAAGATGACGAAGTCGAGGAGGACGACGGCCAGCCCAAGCTGCGCCAGGTCGTCTACTGCCCCATTGACACGTTCCCGCCCGAGTACTGCGAGTATGGCCCCATGTTCAATGAGTGCAAGCCGTGGCTGGCCGAGCACTGCCCTGACCTGATGCTCACCAAGTACAACCGCACGGTGACTGATCTACTGGATGTGGAGCAGCAGATCGCCAACGGTGTGGAGGGTATCACGCTTGAGGTGGAAGGTAAAACCGTCAAGAAGAAAAAGAAAAACAAGATCGAGGAAGCTGCCAAGCGGAAGGAGAACTGCATGGTCACCATCTCCAAGAGCTCGCGCAAGGGCCGCAAGCGCCTCACCTTCGTCACAGGCCTGGAGGACTTTGAGGGCGTCAACATTAAGGACGCCTGCAAGAGCATGGGCAAGAAGTTCGCTTGCAGTTCGTCGCTGTCCAAGACGGACCAGGGCCAGCAACAGATCCAGCTGCAAGGTGACTGCGTGACGGAGCTGCTGGAGGTGCTGCCGGAGATGTTCGGCGTGCATGAGGACCAGATCATCGTCATCGACGAGCCCATTAAGGCCAGCAAGAAGGGCAAGAAGTAGTTGTTACATGTATTGAAGCCGTTGTTAGCTACATGTAGCAACTCCAATACAGTGCCTTCTGCTCGTAAAGTGTAGAACATGCTCTTAAATCGTAGAAAATGCTCCAACTTGCCACTATAGATTTTGACCACGGCGAATATGAGCGACGACATCTTGGACAACATGTCCCTCTCGGACGACGAGATGCTGGACAGCTTGGCGGACGACATGCTCATGGAGATGGAGGAGGAAGAACAGACCTCACAGCCGGCCGTCCCTGTGGTTCCTACTGTACCAGCTTCGTGGTCCCGTGGCGCCGTGTCGACGCCCAACGCGGCGCCTCCGGCTATGCCCGATCTGAGCCAAATGATGTCCCAGATGATGCCTATGATGTCCCAAATGTTCGGCGGCAATGCAGGCGCCAACCCAATGTTCCCCAGCGGCGCCAACTCGTTGCAGCAAGCCCCAGTCCCGTGGCAGGAGCTGGTGAAGCGTCACGTGCCCAGCAACGAGCAGGAAGACTGGCTCACCACCATCGACAAGGACGCGATTAAGGTACGCGTCGCCAGTTCGGCCAAGACCCTCGCCAAACCGCACAGTCGGTCCTACAGGACGACACCGTCGGTGATGCCCAACGTGTACATGGAAGTGGGAACGATGCTCGCCAACATGTTGAACGAAGCAGTGCGTTCGTCGCAACTGGAGCAGAACCAGCAGTGGCAGCAGCTGAGAGATGATTTAGTCTCGCAGCTCGCACAGACTGGGATGACAAAGGTGTTCGAGAACAAGTTCAAGGAAATGCTGCGGCAGCGTGTGGCTAACGACCCGGACTACCTCGCGGAGAAAGATAGCGGGCGCTACAGTAACATTGCGGAGGCGCTCTCGGTGTAGTGGTTGCTGGGTGGAGAATCAGAGGTGTAGATCGACGATTGCAACAACACGCGACAGTTTGATATCGAATTTGGGGAATGAGTGGGGGGTTTGAAGTTAAAAGCTAAGCTTCTCGAGTTCTCTTACGCACGCTGCGTCGCTGCCTGATATTTCTTGTGGAACCAGTCCGCAATGTACGTGAAAGGTGCCTCGACACCTGCATTTTGTTGCTGAAGGTGTCAAATACCAAAGGAATTAGCTAGTCTGTGGGTATTATCCGTATCGAATATCCTTACCGCAGAGCACTCAAAGCACTTGAGGTCGTTTCTCTCTGCGAATTCCTCGGCCTCCTTGGTGGAGATCGCGTCGCGATTGTTGTAGCGGAGGTCCGTCTTGTTGGCTAGTAGCACGCCTGAACCAATTCATACAACGTAAAGAGATTGACTTTGTATGTACTTCGAAGTACCAAACAACCACCAAAAATACCAGGAATGTTGTGGTTTGGAGATGCATCGCGGACGTCCTGGTACCACTTGCTGCACGACTTGAATGACTCCTTGTTGTTCACATCGAATACCACGAGAGCGATCGATGCTCCCTTGTACTGAGGATTACACAACAATTAGCTTTTCATCAAAATATTTCAAGAAGTAAAACTTAAACTAAAAAAACTTACATGAACAGTTCCAAAGTCGAGTTGATTGAAAATACTCTGACCAGCACAGTCGAAGAGATAGAGCTCCACAACGACGTTCGTATCCGGGATCGCGATGCTTTTCGTCGACAGCTCTACGTCTGATGTCTGGAAAGCAACGGTTAACTGCAACGTTAATGCACGACGGGAACGCAAACCTCACCATAACGTAATTTTTCGGGTATTCGTGTCCATTACTCTTGAGAACCTGCAGCAGGGCCGTCTTGCCTACTGTTGCATCTCCTACAATGGCCACCTTGCACCGCAACACCGTCTACCAACCACAGCAGTAACGACAATTTAAAACTTCGTTAAAACCCCATCCACAAGCTTCCCTTACAGTGCTCTTGTGCGTCGTCTCCATACTCCGCAGCGCTGACATTGCTGCAGCTCGACTGGATCTGCTCGTAGAGTAAAATAATCTTGAAAAGGCACTGCGAAACCGACTTTGAATTTGGTCCAAAGATGAGTTTCTTAAATGTTTTAGCATTATCTCGCCTTTGAATCCCTATCTTCTCCATGCAAGAACCTAGTGCGCTCGTCGTCATCTTTATTGGTATCACTGAATTCGCGCATTCTGAGAAAGCGTGCTGCTTCCTGTCGGAGCAGTCCACGCAACACGAAAAGCCCCGCTAGTGTCTCTGCTGCGAGCAGAAGCCCAAACATTATTCCAGCTGCAACATCAAACGGAAGACGATGCTCTGCGAAAAAGCTGAGGTAGATCAAACCAGGGAAGAGCGGACAAGCTGACAAGAACATGAAGGCAGTGAGGGGAAACACCTGCGAGCGCAAGTTCCCACGCGTGCCCAAGTAATACCGAGCTGCATCTGCCGGGATCAACACAGCCAAGCAGCACACGGGCAGTGCACGCGACAACGATGAACTGTACTGGCGTGCAGCCAGCTTTCAATAGCAAAAAAAAGATATATGTCAGTTTCAGCATTAGTTTTGGAGCTTCTCTGCTCAAGCCGTACCTTATCGCGTAAGAGCAAGCTCGATATCGGGTAGAAGAGGAAGCCGAACCACGCTTGGAAGCAGATTGCCTGCTGCAGCACCAGCCTTGCGCGACGTCGCTGTCTAGCCAGCAGCATCGGCTGAAGAGTCCGTCTGAGAATAGCTGTTGGAAGGCAAAGAGACACCTATGAAGAAGATGAAGATGTGGTTGGTTGTATTAGGATCGAGATGTTCTTGGTTAATGGCCGCGGTTAGTTAGCAGTCGAGGTAGTTGGCCGCCATGAGCAGCTCCATAGCGATTTCCGGCTCGATAGCGAACTCAGGCAGTCGCGACGTGCTGTCCGAGTACTGCGTCTTGTAGCACATGTACTGGGACACCTTCTCCAGGATGGGGGCACTGATGTCCGGGAACGTGATCTCGCCTTTGCTCTCCGTGAATTGGCCTACATGTAACCCAGAGAGATCGGTCAGTTATTTCATTTTGGGCTTTTGTGTATTTCGATGCACGCACCGCTCAACATGGCACGGATGGTGCCCGATACTAAGGCGCATTTCCTGCTGATGTAAATCTCGTGGCCCTCAGCGCTGTGCGGTAGCAAAGATAGCGGCACGAAAATGGCACACCCCAGTCAGCACTTCTGATGGCCATTACTAAGCCTACAGAGCGAGTTACGTGCTCGGAGTAGGTCGAATAGCAGTGCCAGTGAGAGATCTACCTGATGAGCTTAATCATATCGAGGGCCGGGGCCGCGTCTGCGTCCTGTTGAGACATCGTTCACCTTGCTGGAGCTGGACTCGCCTTGGTGTATTAGTTGGAGCGGTTTTAAAACACCTGTTCCAGATTAATACTCTACCTCAATTAAACGTACTGAAATAACTGCAACTCCAGGGCGATCTTTTCATTCTGACGCAGCAAAATGGACGTGACGACCCAAGTGGCTCTCGCAGTGCTGTGTGCATTAGTGGCGCTGGTTGGTGTCTCTAAAGTAACAGCAGCAGCTCGTGGTGGTCCAAGTGTGTTCCTACAAGTCCTTCTAAGAGCTCTGGTGGTCGTACAATTCTACTATCTTTTCCAAGCGTCCAGACACCAGCTCCGACAGTCTTATTAACACAAGAGAATTGAGCTCCCAGTGTGTGCAGACTTGTGATATTAGCAGCAACAGCTACTCGTTGCCTTCTTTATTGACTAGTAGCTTAGCCGGCCTGGTTCTTGAGCACCTGGAAGACCTTCTTCTTGATCCACTCCTTGCCGCAGGGCAGGTACGTCTTGGTCTCGAGGTCCAACACGAGCGCGCTGAGATCCGTGAGCGAGTCAATGTACGTGTACAGGTCCTGGATATCGTACGTGATGTTCTTCATGTTCGGGTTCAGCTGCTTCAGCTTGGCCTCGTACATCTTGACCACACCGTCCATGCCTCCGTTCACCGACTCAAAGTCCAGGTACGTGCGCGAGTTCGGGTCGCGCGTGTACTGCACCAGTATGATGGTGTGCTTGGCCTGTCGGAACTCCGCCTGTATTGCATGGACACTGTCAGCTGGCGGCCCTTCCTCTCGCTGTCTACAGCGCTTCGTCTCCTTACCATGTTCGAGTCCTCCTCCTTCTTCCCCCCTCTTCCGAGTCTTTGACTGGCGGTAAAGCAAAAATCAGGGATCTTTTTCGGACTATAAATAGTCCAAATAGAGCACATGGTGCAATTTTAACGGATCTGCTCGACGGACGCGACCTTTTAGGATCGGACACTTCGCCATGGAAGGCCAGGACGATGCGCGAGGCGAGAAGAGCGCAGCGACCGCCAAGTCGACCACCGTGTTGTTCGACGCGTCTAAAAAGGAGCAGTTTTACCCAACCAGCGGCCTCAAGAAGCTCGCGCGTAAGCTCAAACCGCTGTGTCGAGTGGACGTGAACAAGGACGACTTGTCCCGGGACCGGATAAAGGACGCCAGTGTGCTGGTTTTTGCTGGGGTGCGGGAACGCTTCAGCTCCACGGAGTTTGCGACTCTAAAGGAGTTTTTGAACGGCGGAGGTAGCATTTTGCTCATGCTGGGCGAGGGGGGAGAGCAGACGTTCGACACCAACCTCAATGGCTGGCTGAAAGAGTGAGCGTGAAGCAATTGACACTAAAGAGATAGATGGCGACACTAAAATGCGTTTTTGGTGCGGACAGCTTTGGCATCTTCGTAAACCCGGACGCGGTTATCCGGACAGTCTACCACAAGTACCACCACCCGAAGGAAGTGCTCATTTCCAGTGGCGTCGTGAACAGAGAGCTCGCACGAATGGTAATACGATGTTTTTTTGTATCAGGGAGCGTAGGTGTCAGGAAGTTAACAATATCTGTATCGCTTCAGGTCAACGAGCTGTACGGTCGAAAAGATATGCTGGCGTCTGGACGCGATACCATGCCAAAGGCGCCAGGACCAGGTGGAGCGCTCGAAAAAGACCAGAAGGGCCTTACATTCGTCTACCCGTACGGTGCGACGCTGACAGTGAAGAAGCCAGCAGCCCCGTTGCTCTCTTCGGGATTTATTTCGTATCCGGTCAACCGACCAGTTGTGGCTGCGTGGCAGGAGGGTGGCGTTGCAGCGCCTGCATCAAAGTCTGGACGGTTGATGGTGTTCGGATCAGCGCAATGTTTCGTGGACGAATGGATCGACAAGGAAGAGAACACAAAACTCCAGGAAATTATTTTCCGCTGGCTTCTGAAGGATAAAACCATCAGATTAGACCACCAGGACGCCGAAGATCCGGATCTGAATGAATACGTCCGACTGCCAGACACACAAGCGCTCAGTGACCGCCTACGGTCCTGCATGCAAGAGAGCGAGGAGCTTCCCAAGGACTTTACGAGGCTGTTCGACGATTCGCTTTTCAAATTCGACACGTCTCTCATCCCTGAAGCTGTAAATCTTTATCGCGAGCTTGGGGTGAAACACGAGCCTCTGACTCTCATTCCTCCTCAGTTCGAGTGTCCACTGCCTCCACTCAAGTCTGCAGTTTTCCCTCCGGCTCTTCGTGAAGCTCCTCCACCGGCTTTGGACCAATTCGATCTGGACGAGCACTTCGCCAGTGAGTCTTTGAGACTCGCACAGCTCACGAACAAATGCTCGGATGACGATCTCGAGTACTACGTACGCGAAAGCGCAGATATTCTGGGCATTTTGCCGCGTCTGGACCCCGAGCGCAGCGATGCCAAGCACGTTTTGGAGTTTATCTTCCAAAAGATCGTCAACTTCAAGAAGCTCAACCAAGATTCAGCTCCAGTTCTCGTGGGCTCCAGCGGCTTGAACGCCAATGCAGAGAGCACTGGAGACTTCCCATCGACGCGAGCTTCGTCCCTGGCGAACCTTGCAGAGTCGAAAGAATCGAAGGAAGTGGACAATGATGAAGAAGATGGTGGCAAGGCCTCCACACCATAAGAGGGTGCAGGTAAGAGGTTAGCGTTAATGCAGTAAATATCACTAGGGTTTATCCCACCAAACTAGGGCCGAGGCTTTTGGTAAATGGTGCTGCTGCGTCCTAAAGAGTAGCCACGAGATCCAGCAAGCTCCATCGACGCTTCTTGACGGATGTGCTGTACGTGTTCGTGGGAACTGGCACGTAGACGCTTCTTGGTGGCGCTTAGAACGTCTCCAAACTCCTTCGTCGCAATGTCCAAGTGACGCTGTAAATCGCTCCTTTCTTGCCGACGAGCTTCGAGCCGCTTGCACATGGGCGTGTACCGCGCCATAATGTTGGCAACCTCGCGGTCGATGTGGCCGATTTCGCTCTCGTAGTGCTCCATTGCGGCCTGCGTGATCGCCTGCTTCTGCCGCATCGCAGCGACCAACTTGTCGAGCTCTCCGATCTGTAAGTAAAGACAGATTTACGGTCACGAGAAGCAAAAACTTTTGGGAAGAAGAAAAAACTAAGGCCACGTACGCGGAGGGTTGCTAGCATCGACACGTCTCCTTTCTCCAGTGCTTGGCGCTCCATCAGCGTCACACGGGAGGGCTAAACAGTAAAATAGCAAATAGGCGTCAGAGCGCATATCAACACGAAGAAACAGCACCATCCGCTTACACTGGGAACAGCACCTGCTGGTTGGGGACCGCCAGCACTCATGCTTCAGATAATCCAATTGTTGCTGAGAAAACCTAGAGCTTCGTCCCCCATCAGCTAAATATACGCTCCAACAGGGTAATTGCGCGAGCCAATCAACCTGTACAGCACCAACGAGCGATCACAATTGCATGGCGAACCTGCCAACACCTGGACATCCAGGGAAGAGTATCTATTCACTGTTTTTCCCTACGCTTTTCATCCACGTAGCTCAAGGTGCAACACGTAGTATGTCACCCCCTGAAAAAAAGAAGAAATTCACTCCACGTCGAGCTTCTTGGGCCTCCATCGCTCCAGTTTAGCAGCAACGTCCTGTTAAATCACAGGATTTTGACTCCATGACGCGAGAAAGTGTCCGCCCTGTCGGCTCGGAACTAACTAGGGGACTAGTTGCTTATCCGTACTGCAGGCGGAAGACGTCGTTGTGGATGTAGTACTGACCAGGCTGATGGGCCACGAGCTGAAACACCTGCGTGTACTGGATGGGGTTGTTCTCCTCGATCTGGATCTTGCCCTGCACAAAGATGATCATGGCGTTGCCAGACGTGGACGGCTGGATGTCCACCGTCGGGAACTCGTGGCGCACAGCCGGCAGACCCTGCAGCTTGGCCATGATGGCTTGCTGTCCCGTGGACATCTGACCCTCCCAGCTCATGTTGGACACATCTTGCTGCAAAAAATATCATAATTCCATCAGGAAAATAAATAAAATTAATTTCTCCAACGGTAGGGGGCAGTACGTACGTAGAGGCTGGCAAGACCCGCTCGGTTCGAGTCGAACGTGGTGTAGTAGTGCTGCACGAAGGCCTTGGCGACGTCCTCGGCAGACATGATGAAGCGCTTCTCCTCTCGGTTTCTTCGCTTGCTTCCTTCCCGCCGCCTTTTAAACTGAGACTTAGTATGTTAGCGAGTTTTGAAAAATATTCGTGGCTTTGAAGTGACGCCATTTCATTGGTGGAAAAATACGAACAGATACGAAGTCATGCCATTGGATGAAATTATGCAGATGGCTACACTTGCAGAGGAGCTACAGTGCGCAGGCCCGCTGGGACGCCAAAGCCTCCGAGTGAGCCAGATCTTCGCGCTCGTCGGACGTCGAGGACGAAATGCTGGAGCTGCCGAGCAATTTCAGCTGCTGAAGTGTGAGAAACGACTCGAACAGCTCTCGGGACGTATCGCACTTAGGGATCACGTGGCCCTGGGTGTGCACCGAAGTCAAGACGCGGTTCTTGGGAGTCTGTAAATGAAGCACAATGCTCAGTTAGTCTTCAACACGTCACAGAGGTAAAGTGCAATAAATATCGCACCTCCTGTTGCTTAAATATGTCCACCACTTGCTGGCTCTTAGCTGCAGGGATCACGTAGTCATTCGAGCCGAAGACGTGCAGCGAAGCAACGTCAGGGATAATACCAGAGTCCAGTGAGTACTGCGGAGAACCCAAGTAGCTACCGACCAGCACAGCCAACTTTGGAGACCACTGCAATTCAGCGCGAGCCTATCAAGAATCAACGTACGTCAGTTGCAAAGCTCACTGCCAACTGAATCAACGTAGCAACATTACCTGTTCCGAGCACATCCACGCCGCGAGACTCGCCCCCTGTGAGAAACCGACCACTCCATCGATGTCTCCGACCTCGTTCAGCTTTTCACGCAAGAACGTCAAGAGCACGTCCCTGTCACCGTCCAAATTGCTGGGGTCGTCTTGGTGGCTGCCTAACGGTCTCCACCACGCGCGAAACTCCGTCTTCTTCTTGGCGCAGCGAACGCGCTTCGGCTTGCTGGAGGCAGTGCCGGAACTGCTTGGCCGCTTGCTCTGACGCGCCAGAATAGGCGGCACAATGGTGAAAGGCCCGTCCAGGAAGACAAAGTCCACGTCGCCGTTTGTACCGCGCAGGGGCTTCGTCTTGCCCGCGAACGTGGCCGCGTCCTGGTACATTCCATGTAGACACAGCAGACGCAGCTTGCGTCCCGTGCTTCTGTTTACCAGGCGGTTCGCCGACATGACCGCGACCTTCTCGGCTGCAGCAACAGCTCGGGAATGGGCTCGCCGGAGCCAGCGCCTTCAGCACCTCGAGGATTTGTCGCTCGTCAGGCAAAAGCGTCCATTAACGTAGCTTTTCATCCAATAAGATATTTATAGATGAATATTGACGAATAAGAAGTATAGGCATGTTTGTACCACGGTCTCGGTACGTACATTTCGACGCCGACAAACACGACGTCACGACCAATCAGCGGCGGCGAGATATTATTGACAGAAGATTGCAATGTCCAGTATCAAGCTCCGTTATGGACTGTGGCGACCTGCATGGCGCTCCCTGCGAGCTTCTCGATGGTCTGTGGCTGTTTTGGCGACAATGTCCATCTCGATGCTGTGCTACTGGCTTCTCTCTACGCTTGCTGAGTCCAACCATGCGCTGGTGCGCGGTCTACCGCTAGGACTCCGCAGTTTCTGGTGTGTCGAAGTCGAAGGCCACATCGACGCCCACTATTACCGCCCAGAAGCCTGTGTAACTGCTCGCAAGCGCACGGAATCCATCACCAAGCTCGTGCGCATATTCAGTGCAATGCTGGGCAAGCACGACGTGGACTATTGGGTCGACAGCGGCACTTTGCTGGGGCAGTTCCGAACGCAATCTGTCATCCCTTGGGACGATGATGCCGACTTTGGAATGACGATGGAAGGCTACGAGCTTCTTCGCGATAGTCAATGGACCGTTCCAGAGGGGTACGAGCTCCAAGTGTACGACAGCAACGTCCATCTATCTCGAGACCGCGACTGGAATATCCCCGCTCGACTTGTGGACAAAACCCACGGCTTCTATGTGGATGTGTTCGTGTTTACCGAGTCGGAGGCCAACGGCGTCGAAATGTTAGGTACCCACCCGTCCAGTTGCTGGCATGCATGCTCCAAGTGCCTGCAGATGGAGCGATATGCCAAGTTGCTTCTCATCCCACGATACTACGTGTTTCCGCTGCTGAGCTGCCCGTTCGCTGACTTCCGCGTCCTCTGTCCAGCAAGACGAACGTTATACCTGGAGCACTTGTACGGCCCTGATTTCCGTATTCCACGCCAAAGGTAGAGCATTGTGTGGGGGTCCAAAGACGAAATATTTGTTGCCTATTCTGTTCTAGTAGCTGCCAAGCTTTCGTTCGCTTGAGGGGAGCTAATTTCTATACTGCTGAGAGAGGCTGCGGCCGCACTTCCTTCTTCTGGATGCCTCGAAACGTCCACAGGATGACCCAAATGCAAACAACCTGCAACACATGCAGCACATTGAGGCTGGACTTGAGTGTCTCGCACCCCTTTCCGTTGGCACACGAGAGCTCTTTGGGCGTGCTCAGTGTGCGCACAACCGCCATGTACATCTGTCCGGCAATGACAATGAGCGAAAGGCTCACAGCCACGAAGAGGATTTTCTTGATCTTGGTGGCGTGTCCGCTCTCCGGACGACGGCGAATGTACTTTGGCTCGTGAACAACTGGAACGCCGTCTTCGTCGTCGCTCAAGGTTTCCATATTGAACGAGCGGTTCATCATACGCTCGGACAAGGCACTGGGCATTTGACTCTTCTTCTGGCTCTCGAAATCCTGCAAGCGAGCCAAAACTCGCAGTCCGTAGACGAGGAAGACGGCGCAAATGACCCCGAGCACGACAGCACTGACGGTCAGTTGGAGGTACGAAAGCCCCGTGGCGTTGAAGCCTTTGTACGCGAAGAGCAGCATGTCGTAGACGATGTAGAACGCCCAGATGAAGGCGATAACGGAACCTTCCAAGCATTTCAAGCGCGTTGGCTTGTTCACCACTCCAGCCCCTTGCTGAATGATCAGAGCCCAATAACCCAGAGCCAACACACTACAGAGGCAACGATGTCAGCGAAAGAGCACTACAAACAGCATTCTACAAGTTCTGGTCCACGTACTAGCACGAATACAGCGCGGCAGTGCACGAATCGCTCAGGAAGGAGCTGGCGGGGCGAGGAATGACGTGGCCATAACTGGACGGGTCGACGCCCCGGACGATCATCGTGAGCGAAGCGTAGCTGCAAAAGAGGAAGTTGTGGCGCTGCAGCTTCGATCCGTCGTGTTTGAAGGCCAAAGAAGTCATGAAAGCACTTGCCGCGAAGCTCACGGCTCCAACAACGCAGTAGCCAACTTGATAGGCTTGGTAGCTGCTCGGATCGTAAGACGCCAGTGTACGTACACACCCCTCATCGGTCTGGGCGAGGCCGTACCAACACGTCGAATCCGTGATATTCAGCATTGCGATGCAGTGCAAGTTGGCGAATGACAGACTGTATCATATGACAGCGAGGGGGTCAACTCATCGCGGTGAGCTACAGAGAGAGCGGAGGTGAATCCACAGCATCACCGGGCCATTGACCCAGCAACAACTCGACCACCGACGGCGGTCCGACGTCTATTCTGTAGAGGAAGGTAGCACTACCATCCATTCATACTGACAGGAGTTGCTAAAGTGATCAAAAACGAGCAAGCGCTATAGATTCGCTTCAGTAGTCGTACAACAACACCTCTCTTTTACTTTTTCTTGATTTTGGACTTGACAACTAATACACAAAACTAACAAGCAGCTCTTAAGTTATGCCACGGAATATGCCCCTGCCTGGGGCTGAGGGATCACCTCCTTCTTTTTGATCGTACGGAACGCCCACAGCACGACCCAAACGCAGATGACCTGCAGTATGTTGAGGTAGCTGAGATGAGCCTTGACAGTGTCGCAGCCAATGCCATTCGCACACTGGAGCTCGTCCGACTCGTTCGCTGTGTGGGTCACCGCCATGTACATTTGAGCGCCGATAACAATAAGCGAAACCGTCTCCGTGACGTACAAAACCTTGCGGATCTTGGTGGAATGACCGTCTTTCGGCTTCCCGCGGCTGGCGAACTTTGGCTCCTGCACCACTGGGACGCCGTCCTCGTCGTCACTGAGACTGCCCATGTTGTACGAGTGGTTCATCACGCGGTCCGTCATAGTGGGCATCCGCAGCTTCTTCTCGCGCTCGTAGGCCTGCAGACGCGAGAGAACGCGAAGGCCGTAGATGAGGAACACTGTGCTGATGATCCCCAACATGATGGCGCTCCACATCAAGTGGAGATACGTGATGCCTTGGCGGTTGAAGCCTTTGGACAGGAAGAGGCAGACGTTGTATAGGATGTAGAAGGCCCAGACAACTGCAATGGCGATACTCTCCAAGCAGATAAGCTGAGCTGGTCGATCGCCCATTGCTGCTCCCTTTTGGATAATAGTAGCCCAGTACCCGAGCGTCAAGATGCTGCAACAGATTAAAATTACAACAACGTCAGTAAAAATGGCGTACGGCCAACTACTGTAGAAAACTGTAGGCGAGAAACTCACTACACAGAGTACAGCGCGGCGGTGAGCGAATCGGACAGGAAGCTGCTAATGGGTCGAGGGATTATGTGGCCGTAGCTTTTCGGATCTGCGCCGGTTAATACCATTGTCAACGCCGCGTAGCAGCAGAATAAAAAATTGTACTGCTGCAACTTGGAGGCCTCGTGCTTGAGTGACCGGATGTACATGACTGCGCTGGCGAGCGTCGTGACGCCGCCGAGAACGAGATAAATAAGCTGCACGTGGAGATACGCGTCCGTGTTGTACGACGACAACGTGCGCACGCATCCGTCCTCCGTCTGCGCGAGGCCGTAGTCGCACGTGGCGTCCGTGATATTCGACATCGCCGGTCGCCTTCAGCTCGCCGGCGGAGATTGCAAAGTGAACAGCAGAGTCGCGACAGCTGGGAGCACTCGTGACCCCATCCAAAGAGCAGAGCTGCTCCGCTACGCGACTCCAGCTGTTGTCTGCCCACGGACCCGACTCACATCCTTGACAGCCGAGCTTGAACTGGTGCACAGCCGCATGCGGGGCGTGGCACGAAAAAGCACATGCGATGGATTTGCTCGACGGTAGTCGCGCATTCGGACGGATAATGGTGGCGCACTCTCCCCTTGTCCTTTGTCGAGCGGAACTCTCCTGCTGTCAATTTCTACAGTACCATCACCATTTTGTGCATTTTCATCAAACCATTTCGATCAAACTGGGGGTGCAAGTATGTGTAAATGTGTCTAAACCCTTCTAACGTGCAGCAACGAACAGCAATAATGTAGCGATTGTAGCAAGAGGCTGAAATGTTCGTCTTGTCCATCTGATAGAGAACGCTTGGCTGCCCAATTGTCCCTTTCTAAAATGGCCGGCATGTATCCGCTGTGGATCGTGTCAACTGTTTTCGCGGTTGCTTGGTAATTTGTCCTCGATCGCACGTCAGCCAGAAGCTCAAGACTTCCGATGCGAGTTGCTAGCAAACTGTTCATGAACATGTAAATTTACATGTAGACGATTTCGTCTACAACCGTCCACTTGGGTAAGCGCAAAATGACAAACTTTGTCAAAAACGCTAAGCAACAGAGTAATTGCACTACACACACGCAAGTACATGATTCCCACCAGAATTAAACTCAATTTCCATTCACTAACACCCAGCACTTGAGTTCATACAATCGGACGCGGGAGGACGCTCTTCCTCTTCATCCCTCGGAATGTCCAGAGTAATACCCATACGCACGCGCACTGAAAAAGATGCAGCAGACTTACACTTGACTTGACCGTATCACACAGTGTGCCATTCGCACAGGAGAGCTCCACAGGCGTGCTCGACGCCCGCACTACAGCCATATAGAGCTGACCGGCCATTACTATCAACGACACCGACTCGGCGACAAGAAGGATCTTCTTGATCTTCATGGCGTGGCCTTCCTGCGGTTGGCGACGTGCGAATCTTGGTTCGGGGACAATGGGGATGCCACCGTCATCGCCTATAAGAGCCAAGTTGAACGACTCATTGGGCAGCATCCGTTCACACATTGCACTGGAGATTCTCAGTTTCCCCTCGCGTTCATACGCTTGAAGTCGGGATAAAACCCGTAGACCGTAGACCAGGAACGTCGTGCTGATGGCTCCCAGGATGCACGCGCTCATAACCAGTTGCATGTAGGCCATCCAAAGCGGTTGGAAGCCTTTGAAGGCGAAGAGGGACATGTCGTAGGCGGTGTAGAATGTCCAGATGAAGGCAATTGCTGAAGACTCCAAGCACCGCAGCTTTGCCGGTTTCTCCACGACGGCAGCTCCTCGTTGGATGATCAGAGCCCAGTAGCCAAGCGCCAGGATGCTGTACAGAGAGGAACAGTTAGCCTACACCTCCAGTACAATAGACTGCATGGCCATGACTTACTACACGGAATACAGCGCTGCAGTACAGGAATCTGCCAACCAGCCCATGATCGGGCGTGGAATGATGTGGCCGTAGCTGTTCGGGTCGGCGCCGCGCACGATGACGGTGACGGACGCGTAGGCGCAGAAGATGAAGCAGTAGTTCTGCAGTGGGGACCCGTCGTACTTGACTGCCCGCCAGTACATGGCGCCGCTGGCAACGACGCTCACCGCCCCCAGCGCGCAGTAGATGGCCTGACTGCGCAGGTAGGCGTCCGGGTTGTACGACGCAAGCGTTTGCACGCACCCGTCCTCCGTCTGCGCCAAGCCGTACCAGCACGTCGCGTCCGTGACGTTGAGCCCCATACTCGCTGCTCCTGAATTGAAGTTTTTATCTGGCCATCCAGAGCGGAGACCGCCAGGATGCAAGGTAGATCAAGTAAGGACGGGCATTTTCGGTCTCATAAACAATCTGATCGGCGGATCCCTGTCAGACGTTGAACTGACATGTTCCACTTGTCTGTTGCGTTCACTATCATTTTTTGGGGAAGCTGTCGTCCCTCAGTCTGCTAACTAAATTTGTACGGACCCTCGTGGTTGAGGAATGACGGCCTTCTTTTGGACCCCGCGGAAGACCCACAAGATAACCCAGACGCATATTACCTGCAGAACATGTAGCAGACTCCACTTGGCTTTAATGGAGCTGCACAGCTCTCCGTTGGCGCACGAAAGCTCCACTGGTGTGTTCGTGACACTCGTAATGGCCATATAGAGCTGACCGGCGATGACGATGACGGAGATCGTCTCCGCGACCAGGAGGATCTTCTTGATCTTGCTCGAGTGACCTTCGTTCGGCCGGCGTCGCGCGTACCTGGGCTCCGTCACAACCGGGACGCCCTCTTCGTCGTCGCTCAGCATCAAGCTGAAGGACTGGTTCGGCGCCATCCGCTCGCAAACCAACGCCGACATCCTCAACTTGATCTCCTGCTCGTACGCCCGCAGGCGTGACAACACCCGTAGCCCGTAGAAGAGGAACGTCAGGGCCACGACGGCCAGCACACACGCACTGACAGATAGCTGGAGGTAGTTGAGCACTGCTGGTTGGAAGCCTTTGAAGGCGAAGAGCGACATGTTGTAGGCGATGTAGAACGCCCATACGACGGTGATCGCTGCAGCCTCCATGCACTTCAAGTGCGTCGGTCTTCCCATCAACGCTGCACCTTGCTGGATAACGAGTGCCCAATATCCTAGAGCAAGAATGCTGAACGGTGGAAGCACGAGTTAGTCCTGTACCATCTCACGATTGCGAGTTCAATACTTACTACACAGAGTACAACGAAGCAGTGCACGAGTCTGTCAGAAAAGCTCCCATAGGACGCGGAATAATGTGCCCATAGCTCGTTGGATCAGCGCCTCTGACGATCAGAGTCAGAGACGCGTAGCTGCAGAGCACGAAGGAGTGTTGCTGCACGGGCGAGCCGTCGTATTTGACTGCTCTCCAGTACATTATCGCGCTCGCGATCTCGGTCAAGACGCCCACGACGCAGTAGACGATCTGCAAGGTGAGATATCCGCTCTGATCGTACGACGCCAGCGTGCGCTCGCAGCCCATCGACGTCTGCGCGAGCCCGAAGTCGCATGTGGAGTCGGTGATGTTCATGCCCAACATCACGATGTTGCTGGACGACTCCGAACGCCTAAAAGCTCCGATCCGTTGACGCGAATTCGGCAATTGAGACCGTCGCCACTGCAAACACGCAAGATCCACCCAGCATCCGGTAAGGGCGAGGTCCGTGTATGTACAACGCTCAAGCCACCACCGTAACTTCTGAAGAACTGGCGGCCAACGGAAGCGAGCGAGTGTATCCGCCGACGGGGACAGCTGGGCGACGGGATCCGATAACACTTCGATGAGCAATGGTCATCGAGTTAAATCCAGTGAGGCTTTAGCTGAGCTTCATCGGGTTTTGCTACTGCAGACTTTGCTGCATCAAGATGTGTTTTTCTGGATGGCATTCATCAAGTTGTTGCTGCTGTATGAACGGGAAGGAGCTGTGTAATTGTGTTCACTGGGACCGGATTGACGGGAGCCATGAGCAACGACGACGAATTCAGTTGGATCTAGAGAGTAAAGGTAAGTAAAGGCAAGGTCTTCACTTCAGTCTTCGGCTGTATCAGTAGTCGAACGCATAATGACGTCCTCCCGTTCACAGGCAAGATGGCTCTTAACCAGTCGATGAAGTCGCGTCACTTTGACTCCACGTGCGGCAGTTGAAGTCTTTGTCTCGTGAGGGCTCATAGATTATCGTAAAATTAGTATCCTGCGCTTCCCCTCGGATGTGGGATGACGTTCTTCTTTTGAACGTCACGGAATACATAGAGAATAGCCCACACGCACACCACTTGGAAAATGTGGAGCAGACTCCACTTAGACTTGACTGCGCTGCACGACGCCCCGTTGGCACAGGAGAGCTCAATTGGTGAGTCGGATACTTGGGCGACCATGTACATTTGTCCGGCGATGACGACGATGGACACCACCTCAGCTACGAGCAGAATTCGCTTGATCTTGGCCGTGTGTCCTTCTTGCGGACGGCGGGGAGTGAACCGACGCTCCTGTGCCACTGGCGTCTCGTCCTCGTTGTCGCTCATGTTTAGGTCGAACGAGTGATTCGACAGCATATAGTCGGAATCCAAGCTGGGTAGCCGCAACTTGAGCTGCCGTTCATACTCCTGCAGGCGCGTCATCACTCGGAGCCCGTAGATGAGGAACGTCAGGGCGATAATGGCTAACACGCCAGCACTGACGCCTAACTGCACGTAGTTCAGAGTCGGCGGGATGAATCCCTTGAACGCAAAGAGGGACATGTCGTACGCGATGTAGAACGCCCAGACAAAAGCAATGGTCGCGTATTCGAGACACTTGAGGTGTGCTGGTTTATGGATCACAGCCGCTCCTTGCTGAATAATGGTCGCCCAGTACCCCAGCGCAATGACACTGCATAAAGCTGTTAGACTGTCTAACTTAGACAACACACAGGAGAAAGGAACACAAACGCAGTACGGTACGTACTACACGGAGTAAAGAGAAGCTGTACACGAGTCCGAGAGGAAAGCACCGATCGGGCGCGGCACGATGTGCCCATAGCTGGCCGGGTCCGCGCCTCGGATGATCATCGTCAGTGACGCATAGCAGCAGAACAGGAACGAGTACATCTGCAACGGTGAGCCGTCGTACTTGTCCGCTCGGTAGTACATTATCGCGCTCATAATGAGCGTGGCCGAGCCCACGACGCAGTAGCCAATCTGGAAGTGCAGGTACGCACTGCTGTCGTAGGACGCCAGAGTCCGGTCGCAGCCCGACGCCGTCTGCGCGAGACCGTAGCTGCACGTGGCGTCCGTGATGTTGAGCCCCAGCATCGTCATCGCGGCGCTGCGGCTTTTTTTAAAGTGCTGGACACTGCGCTGACCGCCATTTATCCTGCGGATCCCTTCGTCCCCATCGAGACTTGATGTCAAGCAATCGGGACTTCGAGTTTGAAACACCTGCTTGTCAATGCGAATCGTCGTGGCCCCGCCTGTATCAATACAAATGTTATAAAGGCTCCATGGTTTGCAATAATTTTGTTTTACACCGAAATTTGGGTCTATTGTTAGTGACTACATGAATTTTTTCTGTAAGCTTGTATTTGTCTGGAAAGTCAAATTCAATAATATCTGAAATAAGAGGTATAACTTCAACTTTCATGGATACCTGGTCCCACTCAATGCGAACTGAGCAAGGCGCAACCTCAAGTACACTGCAACATGTCTTTCGAGCACACAAAGACAACAGACTTGAGACGCTTCATTTGTTAGTGCACACGCTACAGATACATTCGTGACTCGGACCCGAGCCTCGTTATCAGCTGTTCTTGCTTCCACCTCACCCTCACACCACGCCGTGCGGCCGCGGGACGACCGCTTTCTTTTGGATCTTGCGGAACGTCCAGAGGATGACCCAAATGCACATGATCTGTACAAGCACAGCAAGAGTTAGGCGGGTGGACTACAGAGTGCGTTGACACAGGGCTGCGGAGCGTTACCTGGAAGATGTGGAGCAGGTTCACGGAGCACTTGACGGTGTCGCACAGGTGGCCATTCGCACAGGACAGCTCCACGGGAGTGTCGCTCGTGCGGTCGATGGCCATATACATCTGCGCAGCCACGACGACGAGCGAGCACGTCTCCACCACGAACAGGATCTTCTTGATCTTTGAGGCGTGGCCTTCCTGGGGGCGAGGACGCACTTTACGATCCCGCATGACAGGCGTGCCGTCTTCGTCGTCGCTCATGTTCAGGTCGAACGACCGGTTCGACACCATGCGGTCCGACTGCATGCTCGGCATACGTAGCTTCAGCTGCCGCTCGTACTGCTGCAGGCGACTCAAGACGCGCAGGCCGTAGATGAGGAAGACCGTGCTGATGATTCCCAGCATGCAGGCGCTCACGGTGAGCTGCATGTACACGAGACCCTGAGGGTTGAAGCCTTTGGACAGGAAGAGGCACATGTCGTACAGAACTTGAAATGTCCAGACCACGGCGATGGTGATGCTTTCAAGGCAGACAAGGTGTGGCGGTTTATCTGTCACGGCGGCACCGCGCTGAATGATCGTGGCCCAGTAACCCAGCGCCATGATGCTGTTGTGAGAAGCAACAATACACACTGGTTAGCAGCCTGATTGGGAAAACTAGTGAGGAAACTCGGGACTTACTACACGGAATAGAGGGCGGCGGTGCACGTATCCGCGAGGAAGGCGCTAATCGGACGCGGGATGACGTAGCCGTAGCTCAGCGGGTCAGCGCCTCGAATAACCATCGTCACTGCGCCGTAGCAGCAAAACAGGAAGCTGTACTGCTGCAGGAGAGCACCCTCGTGCTTCACTGATCGCACGTAGAGGATAACGCTGGCTGCTACGCTGATGCCGCCGAGAGCCAAGTAGATGGCCTGCACCGTATGATACGAGCTCGGGTTGTAGGACGCGAGCGTCCGTATGCATCCGTCGTCTGTCTGGGCGAGCCCAAAGGCGCACGTGTGGTCGGTGATGTTCGCCATTTTGCGGCGGGCTCACGGTGAAACCTGTGCGGGTGCTGGAGATAAATATCGCTCTGCTCTACAATAGCTGGGGACCTGTCGAGCGCCGAGACCTGTACGTCGCTCTGCGCAATGAACCGAGCTGACCTGTCGTTGACTGCGCGACCAGAGCGGGCTTCTTTGCGAAATGCTCAGCCAAGTCGCTTCCGCACAGCAAACAGAGTGACCAAGCGCTCCCCCAAGCTGGCGGCTATCCATAATACAAGGCGCAATAGGGCCGTCGAGTCCGAGAAACCACATGGACGGCATGTTTGATCATTGCGATGGGAAGGCGGAGAAACGTACCAATCCGAGCCCCGGCATAAGAATCGCCGCGCAAGACACAGTGCACGCTGTAAAAGCCGGATTGCACTGCAACTGAAAGCTCGTGTCGCGGACGCAGCAGCGGATTATCTTGGCGAGACGGCGCCACTCGTAGACCACTGGCGAGACGACACCGCCGCCGCCACCGTCTCACTTGATGAGGTGCCCGACCAGCGCACACCTGGCGAAGGAGAAGGTAGGAACGATAGCGCTCGCACCATAGCCGGAGTCTTTGTTCAAAGTGGCCAAATCCTCGGATGCATTACGGCTCCAAAATTTGGCGCCGATGTTCATACAGTCCATATATGTACATGTCAGTTGTGTTTTAATCGTTGCCGCTATCGTCGACGCAAGTGAAAGCGCTATACACTGTATAGCAGTGCACCGACCACATTTACAACGTCTTCAGCCATGACGCTGCTACCTTTGGCTCTCAAAAACTCTGCCAGCTAATTAGAATTTCTGAGCGGCACCGCCAAGTGTAGCCATCGCACTTAGTAAATAGCCAGTCCGCCCATGACATTGTTAAGTGCGCACCTAGCCCTAATTGCAAACAGTACCTAAGTAAAAAAATGTCACTCTTTTGAATATAAAGGTACACTGTACCTGTCCCTACTAAAATTAAACCTTCTCTCCCTTGCATACTGAGCGGCAGTCGAATCCAGCGATTCCATTCCTGTCCTCGGCCGTCGGTCGCTAACTTTAGCTGCTCGCGACCTCCAGCTCCAAGGTACAGCGCTTCGATCCTTCCACGCAGTCGAGAATAGGCCGCCGACCTCGCTAACCCCGTCACCTCCTGCAGACTCGAGACGCCACGATGATGAACACCACGAGCGTGACCATCAACACGGACAGCGTGGGCGGCGACATGGCGCCCGCCGCGCCGCCCAAGCGCAATTTCATCCAGAAGGTGAACGACGTGAACAAGATGGAACTGCCAAAGCTTCTGCGCTACATGCGGCTAGGCAACGTGGCCTGCTCCATCCTGCAGATCATCGCCGGCATCGTAGGCATCACGTCCTTCATCACGCTCAACGTCACGGGCACGCTCGTGTCCATTTACGTCATCATGTTTGGCATCCTGTTCCTGCTCTTCGAGTGCCGCCTCTCGCGCATGGAGACGGCCATCCGCTCCAACTTTGGCTTCCTCTACAGCTACAAGGGCCGCGCCGCCTTCATCTTCTTCATTGGCTTCCTGGACTTCGGTATCGGCTCGGCGCTCGCCACGATCGCCGGTATCCTCATGTGCTTTAACGCCTTCATCAACCTGTTGGTCATGTGCCGTCACCCGCAGTTCAAGTCGTCGCTCAGCGCCGACGCGGACCCCACAGCCGGCTATACCACGAGCAGTCAAGAGGCCGCCAACTTCATGAGCAAAAACCCGGAACTCGCGGCCAAGGCCGGGCAATACGCTTTCCAACAGGCAGCCAACACGCGTCACTAAGCGGCCAGATTAACTGGCGGCGGGTGGCGAGCTAGGCAGCAGTAAGGTACCCGACGTTAGGTGTCTTACCGCTGCAGACTTTGACACTCGGCTATATTCCTAAGCTAAAACCATTTTCTTTCCAGAACGAGTTTTTTCAGTTGATCTGATCATGACCATGGCCTATTTCAAGATCTTACACTACTTTATCCATGTAGACGCAGTAATTGATTAACTACTTTTGTTCCCCAGTTAGCTGCTCGCTGCAGTAGAAGCCGAGCGATCGTGGATGTTGGCCATCAACGGGCCCTTAACAGGCAGCGTCACGCTGAAGTCGTACGTGATCTGGAACGGATCCTCGACCGTCTTGATGTCAAAGCGGCTGAACAGCACAGCGATTACAGTCAGCATCTCCAGCAGAGCGAAACGCATGCCCAGGCATTGGTGCGGCCCGGCCAGGAAACTGAAGAACTTGAACGGCGACACCTTGATGACGTTGCCGTTCTCATCGATCCAGCGCTCTGGACGGTACTCGCAAGCATCTTCACCCCACACGGTCGGCATCCGCCCCATTGCGTACGTGGGCACGATCACGTGCGTCCCGAACGGAACGTGGAGGCCGCCGTCCAGCGTGACGGACTTGTTCGGCGCGCGGTGCACGGTGGCCATGTGCAGGCGAAGACTCTCCTTCATAGCCGCTTCCAAGTACGGAAGCTTCTGTAAATCCGCCATGGTGGGGGCTTCCAGCTCGCCGGTGACCAGTTCCGGCAGGTTGGCATTGATCTCTGCGCGGATCTTGTTGAGCACGCGCGGGTACCGGTTCATATTGACGATCATCCAGGACATACTGAATGACGTCGTGTCCTTGCCGGCCAGGAAGAAGTTCATGACGGCGTCGCGTACCTCCATCACGTCGGCAGAGCTGTCCATGGTCTCCATGAAGAGCGTGATCAGATCCTTCTCCACCTTGGAGCTCGTAGACGAATTCTTGTCGGCGATGGACTTCTTCATGATCTCCATCACGAGGTCGTGCACGATCTTTTGGGCTTTTCGCAGCTCGCCCTCTTCCGCCAAACCAAAGCGCTTTTTAAAACGCCACAGCCACATGGGGCTCTGCAGGCGAGACTGGAAGACGTAGCCCATAGTCTCCACAGCGTTGATGAACGGGTGATCCATCTCCACGTCCACGTCGCCTCTCAGTCCTTCCAGGTCCACGCCGAAGCCAATTTTCGTGAACACGTCACTCGACAGCTTGGAGACCAGCGACTTCATACTCACAGATTTATGTAGACGAGCGCACTCCGCGAGCACGTCACGGAGTTGCAGCGCTTTCTCGATCACCACGGCGTCCATTTTCTCTCGAAGCATATTCATAGAGAACAAGTGACTGGCGATGCGTCTCTGTTGCCGCCACTGCTCGCCGTCCACACCAACGATGCCATTTCCAAAGAAGTCGTGGCCGATGTCACGAATGTCCGGGCCCTTCTCGAAGATGTCCACGTGGGTCTTGAACACTTCTTCGATCTCTTTAGGTGACGTCAGCACCAGTGTCGGTGGGCGGCCGATGATCCGGAGGACCCACGGCCGTCCCCCAGCAGCGAGACTCTTCTCGTAGAACCAGTCGTGGAAACGCTCCTTGTTGCTCGCCAGCTCCAGCGTGTGGCCCAGCACAGGCAGCGACGGCGGCTCGTAGACCCCTTGGTCAGCCAGCACCTTGTTCACCGCGCGTCGCGCCACGACGGCCGACGCCACATTCCACCCGACGTACGCAGCCGTCACAAACGCAACGGCGGCCGCTGCCTTGTCGAAATCCGCGTGCTGACTGATCGACCACATTGCACCAATCCCGCAATGCGTTCAGCCCGCCGGAATCGGGTGACGTCGAGGAGCAGAGGAGACTCGAGACTAGAGGGCGAACCCCCAGCTGATCCCGTCGTGGAGGTCCGCGGTAAACATCCTTCAACATCTGCCCAAGGTCACCAACGGATGACGCCTTTGACCGGTGCAGTGCAGTTCAATGCAAAATGGTGAAAGGAATTTATTATCGTTGATAAGAATATGCAGCTTAGCTACGCGCTTAGTAGGCGGGGGCGGCCGCTTCTTGGATCGTGCACTCGAGTGGGCCCTTGACGGGCAGCGTGACGCTGTAGTCGTACGTGATCTTGAACGGGTCCTCGACTGTCTTGATGTCGAAGCGGCTGAACAGCACGGCGATGACGGTCTGCATCTCCAGTAGGGCGAAGCGCATGCCCAAGCACTGGTGCGGACCCCCACCGAACGTGATAAACTGGAACGGGTTCACGAACTTGACCTTGCCGGTCTCCTCGTCGATCCAGCGGTCCGGGTTGTACTCGGCGGCGTCCTCTCCCCAAACATTCTTGACGCGTGCGGCGGCATACACCGACATGACCACGTAGGAGCCGAACGGGACGAACGTGCCCTCACGCAGCGTCGTGGAGCGCATGGGCGTGCGGTGAACGCCAGTCATGTACAGTCGGAGACTCTCCTTGAGCACGGCCTCGACGTACGGGACCTTGTGCAGGTCCTCCATGGTCGGCACCTGCATCTCGCCAGTCATCAGCTCCGGCAGGTTCTCACGGATCTGCTGGCGCAGTTTGACCAACACGCGCGGGTGGCGGTTGAGGTTCACGATGACCCACGCCATGCTGAAGCTCGTGGTCTCCTTGCCGGCCAGGAAGAAGTTCATCATAGCGTCGCGCAGGTCGGACGAGTCCGTCTTGCCGGTCGAGTCCACAAAGAGCGTGAGCAGATCCGTTTTGGTGTTCCAGTCCTCGGCCGTTTTGTTCGCCATGGACTTGAGCATGACTTCGTTCAGCAGATCCGTGGCCACCTTGATGCACCGCTTGAGCATGCGCTCGTCGCCAATGTTGAGGAAGCGCTTGAGCTTCCAGAACCACATAGGCGACTGCAGGCGAGCACCAAAGACTTCCGCGTAGCCGTCGACGGCCTCGATGAACGGGTGGTCCATTTCCGCGTTGATATCTCCATCAAGACCGTGCAGGTCCACGCCGAAGCCGATCTTAGTGAAGACGTCGCTCGAAAACTTACCCAGGAGCGACTTCATGGACACCACGCGGCCTTCTTTCGCGCATTGAGCGAGGACGTCGCGAAGCTTGATGGACTTCTCGATGATCACCTCGTCCATGACGTCTCGGAGCATTTTCATGGAGAACATGTGACTGGCAACGCGCCGTTGCTTCAGCCACTTCTCTCCGTCCACTCCAGCGACCCCCTCTCCGAAGATGTCGTGTTGGAGATCCACGAGCTCGTCGCCCCGCCCGAAGTTGTCGAACTGCGCCTTGAAGACGTCTTCGCAGGCCTCGGGTGACGTGACGATGAGCGTTTGCGGACGTCCAATGATGCTGAGCACCCAGGGTTTTCCCTCGGTAATTTGACTCTGCTCAGCCATCCAGTCCTGCAGCCGGTCCTTCTGGAAGAACATGACGTCCAGCGTGTTGCCCAGGATCGGCAGCGTCGACTTGGGGCGGTACAGTCCTTGCGAGTCCAACGCGCGGGTGATCTTCATCTCCTTGTACACGGCCGCCAGCAGCTTGTAGCCGAGATACAGGCCACTGAGCGCTCCAGCCGCGAAAACCGCCTGCCGTTCGTTCACTTGGTGCTGAGCGATTCCCCACATGATACACAGCAGATCGAGACCTAAGGGGTTGGAAGCGAATTCCAAAGTGATAACCCGCACCACCGCAAGGGACCAGCACGAACGTTTCCTAGAACCTCCGCATTCGGATGCAGGCAAGCCGCTTTCGGATCGTCTGAGGTGCTGCACATGTCTCCCTTATCTAATCGAGGGAGGAAGGAGTGGCCACTACAGATTTGCACCGACGCGGGGACCTGCTCATGGAGCTCATTGGCTCTCGTGTCTCCTCACTTCAACTGCGCTGGAGAAGGGGCATCGAGGCGCCAGGCTCTCGCATTGCCGACGGGTCCAGCTGCAGCTGCGTGGAGCTAACGACGCCGCGCTGGGAAACGTGAAGCCGCTTTTGGCCGACTGCAAGGCTTGACCGACCTGGGAATGCCACGACGGAGTCGGTTGTCTGTACATGCACGTACCGGTAGTTGGCGGCCAAAGCTTTCTGCCTGCGCAGATGGAGGCGCATTCAGGGCCCGAACGGATCAAACGCAAATGAAATTGATACGAGTTACTTAGAAAGCGGCGGGCGTGATCTCGCGCACGGTGACGTTGAGTGGGCCCTTGACCGGCAGCGTGATGGCGAAATCGTACGTGAGGTCGAACGGGTTCTCCTGCGTCTTGAGGTCGAAGCGGCTGAAGAGCACGGCGACCGTCGTCTGGATCTGCAGCAAGGCGAAGCGCATGCCCAGACACTGGCGAGGACCGGCTGCGAACGTGAAGAACTTGAACGGGGACACGGGCTTGACCTTCCCGGTGTCGGGGTCGATCCAACGCGCCGGTTTGAAGTCCGCGGCGTCCTCGCCCCACACGTTTTTCACCCGCGCGGCCGCGTAGATCGGGATCATAACGGCGCAGCCTTCGGGCACGAAGGTGCCGTCGCTCAGTGAGGTCGACACGTTGGCCATGCGGTTCGTCGCCGCCATGTGCAGACGCAGACTCTCCTTCACTACGGCCTCCAGGTACGGCAGCCTCTGCAGGTCCTCCATCGTTGGGACCTCAATCTCGCCAGTCATAAGCCCCGGCATCTTCTCCCGGATCTCATCGCGGAGTTTGGCAAGCACCGCAGGGGAGCGGTTGAGGTTGATGAGGACCCAGGACAAGCTGAAGCTCGTTGTGTCCTTGCTAGCAAGTAGAAAGCTCATCAGCGTGTCGTGAACGGCCTTGGGGTCGATGTCCGTGTTGTTCTCCACAAAGAGCGTTAGTAAATCCTTTCGCTTCACCTCGCTGCTGTCACGACGCCGGATCTCCAGGGACTTGGCCAGCACTTCCTGAGTGAGTCCCTCCGCCACCTTAGCGCTTTGTTTGAGTCTGCCTTCATCTCCAATGCTTAGGAAGCGCTTGAGTTTCCAGAACCAAAGTGGCGACTGGATTCGAGCGCCGAACACCTCTGCGTACACGTCAACGGCGTTGATGAAGGCGTTGTTCGAGTCGGAGCACGGGTCGCTCTCCAAACTGTGGAGATCAACGCCGAAGCCGATCTTAGTGAACACCTCGCTCGTGTATTTGCCAAAGAGCGACTTCATAGGCACCACTTTGCCTTCCTTCGCGCACTGGGCGAGAACCTCCTTGAGCTTCGTCACCTTCTCCATGATAACTGCGTCCATCGTGTCTCGAAGCATCTTCATAGAGAAGAGGTGGCTGGCAATCCGTCGCTGGCGCTGCCAGTCCTCCCCATCGACGCCAGCGATCCCGTCCCCGAAGATGTCGTAGATGACGTCGCGGAGCTCAGTGCCGCGGCCGAAGTTGTCGAACTGCGTCTTGAAAACGTCCTCGCACGCCTCGGGGGACGTCACGATGAGCGCGTCGGGGCGGCCGACGATGCTGAGCACCCAGGGTTTCCCCTCCGTGAGGTTGCTCTGCTCCGCCATCCAGTCCCAGAGCCGCTCCTTCTGGTAGAACATGACGTCGAGCGTGTTCCCGAGAACGGGCAGCGTCGACTTGGGGCGGTGCAGCCCTTGGGCGTCGAACGCGCGAGCCATCGCGTTCGCTTTGTACATGGTGGAAAGCACCTTGTAGCTCATGTAGAGCGCCCCCAACGCACCGAGCGCCAGTGTCGCCTCGTGCTGGTTCACTTGGTGCTGCGTCAACCCCCACATCTTGGTGTACTGCACTGTAGCCGTGTCAAGTGCACTGCGAATTCGGGAATGAGAAGCTGCTGCACACCACCGCAACCATCTCGACGGATGCAAGATCAGCCAAGTCTCCTATGCAGCCAAGAGGCTCGTCTGAGCAACATGAAACACTGCGCCTTGTCTTTTTCGTGATGCCGGAAGCTGATCACTAGAGATCAAGCCAGCAATCAGGTCCACACGATTCCAGCACCGTTCACGCTGCACCATGGACGAGAGTCCTTAAGCAGTTTGTTGCGTTCTGCAGCCAAGAAAATGAATAGGAAGTCGATGCCTGCCCATTCATGGAGTGCGTTTTGTGAGATCTCAAGTAAAACCTAAAACATGTAGCGAGCGCTGAGGCACCTGGAGACTAAACCCCATAGACACTTACTTAGTCCACATATTCCGCGGTAACCAAGCGTTCCGATATGAAAAGAGCACCGGAGCACCGAGGTCGAGTCGGGTGTAAAAACTTTAGACGCTGTCAGGGCTGAATTAGGGGGGGTCAACGCTGTATTAAGCCCCGTTAATACAGGGTTTTGGCCACAATCTGCGAACTCTGGTACTAGTAGCTTCTCCAAGAGATCGAGAAGAGACGTCTGCATTGAAGGCAATTTGTGGTTCATACACGATCGCAGCCGAATCCGTCCGTAATTTCAAGGGCTCGAGAAATCGACGGAGTTGCCTAAGCACGTCGCAATGTAAAAAATGGTGTTGAAAGAGCTCCACTGAGAACATCACTAACTCCGACACGAGATCCTGCAACGACGTTTTTCATGGCGAGTTTGATGCCTGGTAGAACCTAAACGGAGTGGCAGTTCGAAGAATGTGTTGGTGGCTGTTAGAAATGCGGACAATAGTAAACGCCACCATTACACCAAGGATAGCGATTCGAGTCCACATATCGTCGTTTTCATGCCAGCCGTCTTCGGGTGGTTTGAGTGGCACGCTTTCTTGTAGTATAACGATCGCCAGCATTGGTAGTGGAGTAACAGTTCAGACAACATCGGCACGAAAGAGCGAGGTCGAACGAGTGTTCTCGTCCAGCGCCAGCATCCGGTCGACGCTGGCACGAGACCAGTGGGCTACAGTGCGCTGTGTGACCGAAAGAGGGCGCTTACTGTGGCGGGACATGGCTACACGTACGAACAGAGAAATTGTCATGTTGAAGATGTTTCGCCAGTCGAACGGGATGTGGCACATGTACCAGCGGTTGCATGACCTCGATTTATCTTCACTGGCCATACGCTAGCGGTATTTTTATTTTCGCCTTTCAACTCTTCACCGTCCTGTCGCATCAGACCACCGCCATCGCGCACATGCTTTCCATTTCTCTTCCTGTGTACTATCAGCCACTGAGTCTACCTCCATGGTGCTCCAGCTCTTCGTCAATGGGCCTCCAGGATCGGGCAAAACGACGCTAGCCAAGCTTCTCTGCGATGAGTTTAACCTCGAGCTTGTCGCCACGGGAGATCTATTGCGCGAGAACATGAAGGCGCAGACGACCGCCGGTCGTAGAGCCCAGCGCTGCATCGCAGGAAACAAATTAGTCCCGGACCGCGTGGTGCTTGACATGGTGGAGGCCAAGGTGGTCGGCTGCATCGAGCGTGGTTGTTCCGGTTGGGTGCTAGACAGCTTCCCCCGCACGACTGACCAGGCCAAGGCTCTCAAAGCAAAGCCACACCTCTGTCCCGCCATCGTAATTCTGCTTGATCTCCCAGAAGAAGACTGTGTCTCTCGCATCAGCGGCCGCCGCTTTGACCCAGTGACCGGTGCCATCTTCCACGCTGTGAACGACCTGCCGCGCGATCCGGTTGTCCGTGCAAGACTCACTAGGAGACGTGACGATACCAGTGAGCGCCTATTGCCACGGTTCGAAGCGTACAGAACATTCGGAGAGACCACAAACGCACTGTTTGCTAACTGCCCGGGGGTAGTGCATCGAATTGATGCCTCCAAACCTTCAGCTGCCATCCTGGAAGACGTCTCAGCACTGCTCCACTCGCTTGTCGTGAAGCCACAGCCGAGTCTTCCAATCACTAACAACAACAACAACAACAACAACAACAACAGCCACGAAAGCAGCAACCAACCGCTGGAGACCGACAAATCCAATACGAAGACGCTCTTCCACCAACGACCAGAGACGATTCTCGAGACGTCGGAGGAGAACGACAACGACGACATGCAGAAATACCAGTACGACTGGGAAGATGACGAGAGTCCACAGAAACTACAGCCTCTGAGAATACCACGCTCGATCGAGAAGAAACCGCGCGTGGTTAGTCAGTCTCCACTTGATAGCAACCAGCTCTCGTCATCTCTCATGGCGGCTCTGCCTCTGCCAGTCTTGAAACCCGGACACGGCAGTGACAATGGACCTGTTCCTCCTCCTCCTGCTCCAATGCTGCGACCGCTACCGGCACCGACGGGAAGACTAAAAAGTCTTATGGAGCCAAGAGAAACATTGATCTCGCCCGTCCAGTCCGTGGTCATACGCGAATCGATCAGCGTCCGAAGCAGTAGCTGTAGTAGTGTGCAAAGTAGTGGGAGTACTACAAGCTTGGAGACTGCTGCGGCTTCTGTCGACATGGGGGCGTTCAAGGAGCTTCTACTCGACGGGTTTGAGGCGGTAAAGCACGGGCGTCGTGGACGGCCACACCCGCGACTCATTTTCACTGACCTCGGCTTCAAGCGAGTGTTCTGGCAGAAGGCTATGAAACCAGCCGATCGCGTGGACAAAGGCAAGCACGCGCGCCTTGAGCAGAGCGTCGTTCTCAGTGACGTCATCCAAGTCGCGCGTGGCATGAAGACGGCTGTGCTCAAACGTTCCGGTAATGTTGCGCGATACGAGTGCTACGTATCTCTAGTCACACCCACGCGCACGCTGGATATGGAGCTGCCGAACCCGCAGTTGGCAGACTTCTTACAGCGAGGGTTCGACCAGCTCCTGCACCATTAAACAACCGTCTTCAAAGCCAATAGTATTCCATTTCGAGTTAGCTCAGTATTGATCACGTGTACTCTGTGGTAAAGCGCAGATAACCCTTGTTGGATGGCAACTTCTCCACAAGTAAATCCGAATACCTCTCGGCTGCTTCGTTCGCTGTTAGCTGTGGAGCAATGCATACAGGCTCGCCTTGCCGCCAGTTCACGGGCGTGGACAGGTTCTTCTGGTCTGTGAGTTGAAGCGAATCCAGTACTCGTAGCACTTCCTCAAAGTTGCGGCCCGTGCTGGCTGGGTACGTGAGCATGAGACGCACTCGCACCTGCGGGTCCAATACGAACAGTGTGCGAACTGTGAGAGGCATCCCTTCCTGGTCTAAATCGTCCTGGGACAACATCCCCAGCTGCGCTGCAATGCGGCGACTGCGGTCGGCCACAATGGGGTAATTCACTTTGGCTCCCGAGAACTTCTCGATGTCGACGATCCAGCGCTTGTGACTCTCCACATCGTTGCACGAGAGCGCCAGCAGCTTGACACCACGTCGGGCGAACTCCCCAGCGTTTTCCAGTCGCGCCACCTCCCCCAGTTCCGTCGTGCAGATGGGCGTGAAGTCGTCCGGGTGTGAAAACAAGAGCCCCCAGGACCCTCGGAAGAACTCGTGCAGTGAACTGGAGATGTCGTCGCTAGCGTCGAAGGGCAAGTTCGGGAGCTCGTCCAGCAGCGTCATGCCCACGAGGTTGCGTGGTTTAGCCATGCTTTTTGGCAGAGATCTACTACTGTCAGTGGATCAACGGAGTATACACCTCAGATGTATACTCCTTTGTATACTCTCTCATCGTGTTGGATGATCCAACATGAGGTAAAAGTTTTAACTTTTTATTGTAAAAATTCCGCTACCGGTTTTCTATGTTTTGTACAGTTATGTGGTACAATAACTCGACTAGTTCCGACCGACCTCCTCGCCACAGATTCCATTGCATTGTGGTCTCCCTCGAATAGCTGCTGGAATGTGGAGTCTCAAGGCGCTGGAGCGGGCTCTGCCTGCCGCTCGCGGTATCCGTGTGGCATTCGCCAGTTCTGCTGCTGCTGCTGCTGTTCCTGCCTTCGAGGGTGTGCGGCTCAACAACCTGCGCGATAACGACGGAGCGCACAAGCGCGGAAAGCGTCTGGGTCGCGGTATCGGCTCAGGCAAGGGTAAGACCTCGGGCCGTGGACACAAGGGACAGAAGGCGCGATCGGGCGGAGGCTCTGGCCGCGGCCCTGGATTTGAAGGTGGCCAGACGCCGCTGTACCAGCGCGTGCCCAAGCGCGGCTTCAACAACAAGTTCGCGACGCCCATGGAGACCGTGAACCTCGACAAGTTGCAACTGTTCGTGGACATGGGCCGACTGGACGCCAGCAGCAAGATCACCATGAAGGAACTGGTGGACTCGGGTCTCGTGACCTGCTCGCGCGTTAAGCATGGTGTTAAGCTGCTGGGCAACGGCAGCCAGCACCTCTCGTCCAAGCTGGACATCGAGGTCTCGCAGGCCTCCGAGTCGGCGATTAAGGCCGTGGAGGCAGCAGGGGGCAGTATTACGTCCGTCTACTACAACCGCTTGGGTCTGCGCGCGCTGCTCAAGCCGCACAAGTTCGAGGCGATCCCGCAGTTGGCGCGTCCGAACCCCAAGAAGCTCAAGTACTACAGCAACTATGAGAAGCGCGGGTACCTGTCGCCGGAGATTCAGGTCAAGAAGGCGCTCGCCAACGCTAGCAACTCGGAATAGACATGTGGAATTGGAGCTGAAGAGAAGAAGAAAGAGAAAAAAAGCGGGAGAAGAGGTCTTTCGTCTTCTCTTTGAGCAAATGTGGCGTTTTGTTATTGTTTGTTGCGCCGACTAACACTTACTGCTCTTTCTTCCCGGTTTGGCGCTGTTTAGACCGTTGCCAACGCGAATACCCCACGACCGCGTCCATGAAGATGAGGAAGCCGAACTGGATGACGATGATTAGCGGCAACGTCGCAGCTTCCAGCACCGTGTTGTGTCTCGGAGTGACTCCGTTCGACAAGATGCGCAGGAGGTACACGAGCGGGTCTGTCGTGATGCTGAAGTGGCCCTTTGCGATGCCATTCACTAGCGTTCTAGCCGCGGCTTCAGGTGACAGAGGGCTGCTCACTCCTTCGATTGTCTTGGTCTCTGGGGGAGTGAGTGCTAGCTCGTGTTCCAGCATGGGAGTATCCACGTTGCCAGGGTAGAAGACGCTTACGCGGATGTCGTACAGCTTCAGCTCGTTGCGCAGCGACTCGGCAAGACCTCGCAGCGCATACTTTGAGGACGAGTACTGCGCAGTGCCAATGCAGGCCATGAGCGAGAAGCCAGACCCCACGAGCACAATCTGTCCTCCATCGCTCCCGCCTTCCTCTCCGTGTTGCTTGATCATAGCTGGCAATGCGGCATGCACGACGTGCAGACATCCGAAATAGTTAATATCCATCGACCGCCTGAAACCTGCGACGTCCTGCTCCATGAAGTACCCAGGCTCTACAGCCCCCGCACTGCAGACGACGTGGTCCATACTGCGCTTGTGGAAGGCATTCGCAGTCTGCACAGCCGTCTTGACCGCCTCAAAGTCCACGACGTCGCAGGACTGAGCGAACACGGGGGCGTCTGCGTGCTTTTGCACCGCTTGAATCTCCTTCTTGGCCTTTTCCAGCTTTTTGGGATCTCGAGCGATGATGGAGACTTTAGCGCCAGCCTTCGCGTATTCCTTGGCCATCGCCAGCCCGATACCGGAGCTGCCGCCGGTGACGAAGACGTGCTTTCCGTCGACGTGGAAGCCAGGAGCTCGCACTTTCGTGACCACGAACGACTGCCACACGATACACAACAGTATGAGACCATGAACATTTCCCATTGCACTTTGAAACGCACCAGCAACGAGCAGCCTGCCACTGCGTACAGCACCGTCCACAGGTCCATCGTGGCGTAAGTCCCAGCACAGGAGTGAGTTGATCCTCATGTAGCCATATTGATATTGTTTTTAGCCAATCACGACGTGAATCCTTTCAAACCTGCTTGCGTCTCTTTAAGATTTTCAACTGCCACTGCGGATCTTCCACCAGTGGTCGGGAGCGCCGAGTGGCAAATGGGCAGATATCCCATTGCAAAATTGCAGACGGACTACCGACTATGGCGGAGAAGCGAGGCAGCAGGACCACGAACCCGACGGTGATGGCTCCGCACACGCTCGAGTTTGCGCCGTCCTGCAAACAGCTGTCGCTGGTGCTGCTTGGCATGCTCGTCATCAGCTTCACGGTGACTTGGTACAAGGTCTGGTGGGACTCACTCATTGGCGTTGGGGTTATGGCTTATGGCTATTGGGTGTTGAGGGACACCAACCCAGCGAACCTCGACCCGGCTCGAGTTCGACACGTGCGTGAAGCTTTTCATTTGCTTTTGGTGCCTACAGCTAACTGTGAACGGTTTGGCTGTCTTTGTAGTTTCACTACGGCACTGTGATGAGTCTGGTCTGCCACATCATTGCACTGGGCGAGGTCACTTACTTCGTCATCAAGGTGTACTTGCTGGACAAGATCATTGACATCGAGGATGGTCCGGGCGTCCCCCTCTTTGTGTTTCTCTACTTGTACCTGCTGATCGAGATCGGCGTTACGGTGCGTCAATGTAGACGCTCTGCCAGCTACACTATAGACCTTGCATTGACACTTTTTGCGTTCATTTGGACAGTCATTCGGAATTGAGAGGACGTACAACCTTTGCCAGGAGATCTCGCGCAACGAATACTTCTTGCAAAGCGAGGCTCGTGTGTAACAGTAGTGCAGTGGATCGTGCTCGGAGTACAGCCACAAGAAGTACTTCCGTATTCACTTAGGTGGTTGCTACTGTAGTGTTAGCGTTCGGCTAAGTTCATTCAGATAATCGGACCGCACACTGTGTCGACCAAATACCAAATACATGTTTGATCACAAATGAGACCAAATACCAAATACATTTTTGATCCTAACACAATTTTGGACAGGGCATGATGGAAGGAGCAGGGGCTGGAAGCGAGCCAAGTACGCCGAACGGCGCAGAGAGTGGTTTGACTGAGCAGCAGCAGGAGCACGAGCGCGGTCGAGAGGAATACTTGGCGGGGGTGCAGCGCCGCATCGAGTCGTACGAGAACTGTGTGGCTGCCATTTCAGCGGCAACGACGTCACTGCAGGAGCTCAGCCGGCATCTGGATGCCATGCAACAGGCCACGCAACAGTTGAACGCGTTCACTGGTGGTTGGTTGGCGGTGTGGAAACGACCGTCTACCTGATCGTCTTGAGAGTTCGCGTTGAGGGGAGGGAGGGGTCAGTATTTAAGGGGTCAAGGGGGACGTGGTGGAAACAGCAATAACAGGCTTGGAGAGAAAGGAAATTAACGCAATATACGCCAATATCGACCGAAGTTTTCGAGGAAGTGTGTTTATGGTGTCAGTATTGGATCAAGCGACTGTTCGAGGATGAATGAAGAGCAGGAGAATGGGGAAGAACGGCCGAAGCGATCGTGGAACTCGTCGACGAAGCTTACGCAGCCGCGACGGGTAGTGGGAATGGATCGACAGCGCCCGAGCGAACGCGGAAGAGGTGAAGTGCCAACTCGAGTTCAACGACCAACGCGGAGAGGTTCCCAACAGACTGAAGCAGCACGCGCGGATGCGAGTGAGACGGAGCAGCAAACCTTGACGCGAGAGCTGCTGGAACGCGCCGTGTCGACGGCCTTTGGGGGATTGCTACGAGCCTCGACGCTAGATGCTACAGCCTTCCCAGACGTACAGGAATCAGAATCGAGCGAGCTTTCCAGTGTGCGCGGCAAGGAAAACGTGAGAGGATCTCTGCAACTTGTTGACTCCGTTCGTGCTGATTTATTGCATTACAGACACACCCAGAAGATAGTCCTGTAGTCAAGGCGGAGACGAAGCTCAGTGAAGTGTCCAAGGTCAGCGCTTCTCTCTCAGCAACCTACCGCCAGAGACGTCGCGAGCACGCGGAGGTTTTGCAACAGGCCACGACTGACTCGAAGGCGGCAAGAGAATTCCAGCGGCGGATAAAGCACGCTGCCTTTGAGCACCGCGAGCGGAAAATGGCTGTGCAGACTTTGCAAGCACGCATCCAGCGTGAGATTCGATTTCTGTCTGCCACAGCTGCCGATCTAGAGAAGCGGGTGAGTTGTGTTGCAAAAGTGGGGAGGAAACAATTTGAAAGACGTGTGGGCTGATTGTATTTTGCCTGCGTGATGCTGTTAGGAGTTTCTTCTGGACGAAGCGTTCGAGAGCTACGAGTGCGCGTTGCGGCTTGAGCTCGGTTTAGTTGACAGCAATCAGAAGCAGGTTGAAGCGAGTCCCGGACGCTCCTATTAAATGGTTCAAAAAGAGTTCCCCCGAAGCCACCGAATGCCGCGCAGCCCATTTCCAGTTGCGACGTTGTTCTCAAGTCCGTTGATGATGTACCCTGCCGCTGAAAACAGGAACCAGCAGATTAGAAACGTGAGGCCTAAAGCCCGAGAAAGCAGCAACAACACGGATACCTGCATTTGTTTCGCCTTGGTGGTGCAGTACGACAGTTGGCGCCTTGTTTGGGTCGTAGTCCGGTGTCTGCATTAGCAATGAATCTTTCCGCAGCATTTCTCGCTGTTGCGCTGTCAGTTCCTTTTTCGTTGGGACCTCCGGCGTTCGATTGGGGTCCAATAGCCGCAATTCACTCGCCGACACTTCCCCTTCTCGGTTCATGTCTTCATCGTACTCGATCTCGTAGCAGTCACTATCCGGTTCAGCGTCGACAATGGTGCCTGGAAACCACAGTCCGTCTAGTTCGCGTTCAACGCGAGATCCAATAGAGAAAGCGTTGGGTCTTCGACGCGGTACCGTGTGCTCACTGTCCTCAAACTTGAGGTTCTCCACGTTTCCGCCTGCCAGATTGTCACCGTTCTCGGTGGTGGCTGCTGTCTTCATGCTCCCCGTCTTAATCCTGTTGCCACCTTCCTCCCGTCATCGAAACTTAAATTTGCCCAGTCTCTAAATAGGCTTGCGCTGGAATATGAAACTTGTGTGTTTGATACAGGAATCCTATTTTCTATTGGGGGTACTTTATGCCTGGACGTAAGGTGTCTGAAGCTCCTTGTCCACGCCGTGAGCCGCGTTGGCTCCAGTTCTTTCACTTTCACTGCTGTCGTCCGCAATGGTAGCGTCGTCCCCAGATGCTGCTGTCATCTGACTGGGGGTCAGGTAGAAGTCGTCCTTGATCTCCAACTTAACGTAGCGCGATACGACGCGTGCGAGGGCGTCAATAGCTCGGTGCATGCCTTGCCACCGGATGAAGAAGAAATAGGCGACTCCAAGCACGAGTCCGTCCGCTGATCCGATCGCGACCTGCAGCGCTGTGTGATCGCCAAGGAAATAGCGACTGTAAGGCACGGGCGTCAGCACTAGCGTGGCGACAAATACCACGACAGCCTTGTGACGTGGTGACCATCGACGAACGCGGTGGCCGACGCCCACGATGGTTTCCAGGACGAGCCAAATCCACAATCCGATGGCGTTCGTGGCGTGGCCCGACGGCAGTCCGTTGCTGACGAGACACGAGCCCGCAGGACGCGGACAGTCGTCGCATTCGCCCAGGACCTTCACCAGGATCACAGTGTTGAGTACCGTGAGGATAATCGGCAACAGGATAGCGAACACACGCGTGTAGCGGCGCGATCGCACCAGCGCCTCGACGATGATGGTGATGAGCACCAGGTACGGCACCATACTGTAGACCGTGCAGATGACCTCCCAGAACGTGACGCTGTACAGCGGCATACTGAGCGAGAAGAACTTGCGCATGATCCACGTGCCCGTGCACGGTCCGCGCTCGCACCGCTTCGAGTCCTCGCCCCACATCTCGCAGCACTGCGCGAACGTCGTGCAGCGCACGTAGTCCACGCTGTCGTCGTCGCTGTCGGTGTTGGCCGTGGCGAAAGATGCGCGGAAAGCGACTGCGCAGAGGAGAAGGAGCCAACGAGCGGTGGGCGACGGCGCCATGGCTGATGGAAGAGAAAGCTGCGAGGATCTCGTGGCAAATTGCAGAGTGAAGGACGTGGGAAGTCAGAGCGCTTTTTTGATCTTTGGCCCGTCATGATTACGCACGCCCATTTGGACATGGACAGGGTGATTGCCGTTAGAAGAGGACCCATTTTCGTGTGCAAACTCGCAAATGGTTCAACCAGCTAACACGAAACAAAATACTTGTACCATGTACATGCATTACTCAAAGAGAGCTCCGTACATACCGCACATTCAACACTCTGCAATTTATTACTAGCACCAGTAGCATCGTAACAGCGTTGTCACAAGTAACCAGAATCTAAATCTTCACATTCCTCGAGTATGCTCACGCAGAAGGAGTGATACTGAGTTGTAGACAACAGAAGCACGACCACGATTCGCAAAACGAGTTTTGTGAATCGTGTATCTTACTAGTATACGACACTCAACCTCACTATGTATGCGCGGATACACTGTTTTAAGTCGCTCCGTGTGACGAACCAGCTTGGCCTCCGTTGAAGAGGTCCATTAAATGGCACTCGGGTGCCCAATCGAGCAATTTGGGCACTGCGCCTGATTGGGATTCTTTTTGTTCAATCGATTATGGTCGAATGTCACATTTGTCTCGGCGTCAACGTACGTTGCACCGCTGTGGATTTTTTGTCGGCAATGCAATCGAAATGTAAGAGAGAGAGAAGGTAGTCTACCGGTATTTAACGTTAGACAGTATTAGCTACCTGGAATAAACGAAAATGTCTTGGCAGCTCCAGCTCCGTTTGGGCTTGCCAGTTCGCTTTGGGTTGTAACGGGACAAGTCCAGACAGGTCCAATGAACGACAGCAGGTGCTGGCTAACGAAGAACGAAGTGAGCAGCTGGTTGTGGATCGGAGCCAAGATGGCGTGGCGATCTTGAAGAGGCGCAGCGTGAACAATGAGACCAATGAAAAGCGAGTGCCGTTTAAAGATACGGGTGTTGGTGACGAGCGACGATATTGGTGGCTGGCGGGAACTGGACGAGGGCCAAGAGCTCGAACAGTACGAGCAGTCGGACAACTGGGACCTAGATGAGCGAGCAGCTGCCCGAAGTGGATACGCAGGCATTTGCAAATTGGACGACCGAGGCGAAGGTTGGACGAGTAGCGCACTTGCGAATTGGCAATCGAGAGCGCGCTTCCGAATTGGCGAGCTGAGAAACAAGCGGCAGTGGGCGAAGAGGACGAACGAACGAGTTGGAGGAACGGACGGACGGACGAAGTTGGACGGACGGAACGAGGTGGACGGACGAGTGAGTGTGGGTGAGGCGTGGCCAGAGTGTGACGACCTGCCTGTTGATTGAGACTCTGCCCATAGGTGGAGCATTTGCAAAGTCTTTGCGTAAGTGAAGCATTTGGACGGACGGACGGTAGGTAGAGGGCGAAGGCTCTTTATCTTTAGTGAGTGTGAGATTGAATACAAAGAGGGACGTGGAGTTCCGGCGCAGTTTGACTGGGCCTACTGGAGTTGTTGTTGATTCGAATTTCGGAGATCGCAAAAGAGCCCGGCGCGACAAACACAACGAGCACTACCAGCTGACGACTCACTGGCAAACAAGTGTCTTTGGTTTGTTTCAGGGTGGTCGGGGGCGTGGTTGATACTGGGATTCCACCACCATATCCTCCCAGCATTCCAAACTTAACTGTAAGTGTAATCCTCGGATCCGAAGTCTGGGGGTACTATGTTCGCTCTTCACGATGGTGTACATTTGGCGAAGACAGCTCGGCCAAGTGAATTCCAACTGTTACTGCTTGGGCCATATTTGGCCATTGTGAATCACCCGATTCCGAATTTGCCACAAGAGGGACATCCCGATACTGCAGAATGTCCACCATATCCGTCGGGGTTGGTCGTCGTATCCCACACTCCAGTGCCCAAAGCGGTCTTCAAGCCGCTTTTTAATCTGGTCCGCAACCGGTGGAGCAGTTCGGGCGGAGAAGTACACCTTGTAGTCGTTCAACTGAAGATCCGTAACTGCTGTGCCCAGCCACTGCTGTAACACCCGTGTCCACCACAGTCTTGCGCGGTGGCATGTCCACAATACGTGCACAATAGTGTTTTCGTAGTGCCGACATGCCTCATCCAGTGGACACTGTTTATCCTGAGGGCTGCCGTCATAAAATAAATTAAGCTGGTATGTTGCTACCCAGTATCAGTGTTTGGAAAATAATAACGCAGTATCAATAATGACAGGATTTGTAATGGGTCTATTTAGACTGTGACGGGCACTTCACACAGAGGAAGCTTGCTTGGAGTATACAAACTCCTAGTAAACGGCAGTTCACTCGTCCCCAGACTTTGGGGAGACTACTAAAGATTAGGTAGATTTAAGACTGAATATATTATAGATACTGTTAGCTTCCTGCAATACAAACTAAAATATATCTATAGTGAAACCTATATAGAAGGTGATTGGTGGCTGCGGAGCCACCCATCACGTGTCACCTTGATGTGTGACACACAAATGTATCCATTCCGGAAGAGTGACTGATGTCACTCTTCAATGTAACCCCGTTACAGTTGGAATTTACGTTTTGCATTGTGGCTCAACCTTTTCGTTTAACAACAAAGCGTATGATGGACCTTTTTTTCATTTTGAAGATTGAACAGTCCATCGATATTGCGGAACGGGTTTTGCACCACAAAGCTTCAAGCTCTACATATGACAGCAAGGGAGCTGTGAAGTTTCTTTTCGGTTTGGAATTAAAACGTCGCGATCTCAACGATGCAGAAACTCTATTAAAGGCAAAACTGACCGATTTCGGCTTTTCTCGAATTATTGTTTCTGAATGTCAAGGACGAACCACAGAGACTTTTGTATTTAACGGGAAATCCCTGCCGTTAGTGCACGACGTAGTGTGCGGAATCCGGTTTGTATACCGTCCTCCGGCGCCAAGAATAAGCTGTGACCAGGCAAACAGTATCGAGAACCCTTTGGGAGCCCAGGGCCTTCCAGCTCAACAACCCCGGTCTCCAGGTCCGGCACTTCCGTTCGAGCTACGTGGTCCAGGCTGGAGCGTGGTGGAGCCTTCAGGACATTTGCCCTACCTTCAAGTTCAGCAACCGCTCGTGGAATACCAGACATTTATTCAGCCTCCAGAGCTTCCGTTCGAGCTCCAAGGTCCAGGTTGGAGTCTTCACGAATCTCCCTGAAAGTCGCCAATGAAAACTCGAAATGTAAAAATTATTAACTTACATGTAGCATCGTGTTAATCGTCTGTCTGTGAGCGTGTATTTTATTGCAACTACGCCTTTATTGCGTCCTCCGTCGACTCGGAGCGGGCGTACTGGTTACCAGCATTCATGAGTGGAGCCAGCGTTGTTGAGTGGTCTTCATCCACGAGGTAAAAGTCGTTGTGCATCTTCAGGAACTGGAGTCGGCCCTGCTTCATGCGCTCAGTGGCTCCAGGAAGCCGTCTCCCCACCACATAGCGGAGTACGAAGAAGTAGGCCAACCCAAACACGACCCCGTCGGCGCTTCCGATGCCAACCTGCAAGGCCGTGTGGTCTCCCAAGTACATGCGGCTGTACGGGACGGGGACGAAGAGCAAGACGAGACCCGCGCATGCAGCCGTCTTCGTTATCACCGCCCACTGCTTGCCGACACCCAGCAGAGTCTCGAGGATCAGCCAGAGGCACAACCCAATGGCGTTTGTGGCGTGGCCCGAGGGCATGCCGTTGCTGGAGACGCAGCTGCCGCACGGGCGATCGCACTCGCCGCACTCGCCCAGACTCTTGACCAGGATGACAGCGTTGATAATGGCTACAATGGGGATGAAGAGGAAGGCGAATAGCCGCGTCCAACTGCGGCGGTGGAAGAGGAACTCGAGCGCGAGCGCGATCGGCACGAGGTACGGCACCATGCCGTAGAAGGAGAAGGCGACGTCCCAGAAGCCGACGCTGTCAGTGGGTGCGCTGATGCTGAAGAAGGTGCGCGTGATCATGTTCATGCTGCACGGGCCGCGGGCGCAGCGCTCCGAGTCGTCGCCACAGAGCGAGCAGCATTCCTCGGGCGACGAGCACGGTGCGTCCTTGGCTTGGGCGACGGCAGCGAAGACGAGAAGCGCCAGTGAAGCTGCGCAGGAGCTCGAAGGTCGGCTGAGACGCATGGAAGACGGAGCTGCTTGGCGCGCGGTAAATCCTACTTTGCACTCCATGGCAATGCAATGCGCCGATGGGCAAGAGACAACTCTTCTTCGCTGTAATCAAACGGAGACTGTCAGTCATTGGCGCGTAATCACCGCCCACCATTGGTTCTAAATTCTTTGATTGGATGAAAATATTCTTTTTTTCTGCCTCCGAAAACCTTTTATATTGTATAAAACTAGGTTTAGAAGGTCGATGGCAATTGGCTGAAAGTGCGTCTCCGTTTTGGAGGTACAGCTGAGGCTCGATAGCCGCCCAAATCTGTCAGGGGAGGAATACACTAGCAGCATGTCGTCGGGCTTCGGATTCAAGGGCCGTGAGGGCCGGTGCTACCAGTTCTGGAAGGGTGTGGAGCAGTGCAGCGTACGTGTGTATACCTCCCATGTGTGGTGGTATCGTTTGCTTTTCTAACCGTCGTCTGTTGATCGCTGATGACCCCACCCACGTTCACACGAGCAGAAGGACACAGAGTACTCTGGCCAGTGCGGCAAGCAGGTCGAGGACTACCTGGAGTGCCTGCACCACAGGAAGGAGGTGCGATAGGCCTAAGAATGAACTGCGCTGCTTATTGTATGGTTGACTCACATTTGTCGTCTCTATGGCTTTGTGTGGACAGTTGACGCGCATGAACGTCGTGATCACTCAGCAGGAGAAGGAGGCGGCTGCTGCTCGCCATGGCGATGACCACGGACACGGAGGTGGGCATTAATTAAGGGATAAGACCCTCAAAGCGAGCGAGGCAACGAAACAGGAACCGACGCCGCCATAGAGGGCAACCACCTTCCCTCACATCATCAAAAGCAAAGAGAGAAAAAGCAGGGTGTTGCTGAAGCACCATCAATACAGAGATGCCGTATGGAAGATGTACACCTGAGTCAACGTGGCCTATGAACTATTGGTATCAACATGCAGGTATAACGCACTTTAGGATTAAGTTAAGGATGTCCTAGATTTTGGACCCACCGTGTGGTCCACTTCTGCGAAACGGGCGACCTTCCTGCACTCGGTACTCCTGGTTTGGTAGATCTCTGCAGCGCACCGAGGCGTCAGGTCCCTTTGGTTCTCTGCGTGGAGGCGCCCACTCACTTGTCTCCGAGAGCAGCTGACGATCTTGAGGAGACGCTTGAGTCCCAATGCATCGCTTTGAGGAAATCAAGTGTATCGGTCGAGGCAGCTATGGCTCAGCTCACCTGGTGCAGGTTCGAGGTCCGACGTGTTTGCACGACCGCTTCGTAGTCAAGAAGATCCCCATGGAGCTGCTGTCTGCCAAGGAAAAAGACCAGTCCTTCCGCGAGGTGGAGCTGCTGGCCAAGCTCAAGCACCCGAACGTGGTCGAATACATGGAGAACTTCGTGGTGGACAACGTCCTGCATATTGTCATGGCCTACTGTGACGGTGGGGACTTGGCTGGGAAGATCAAGCAGCAGCAGATCATCCGAGAAGAAATCGTTTCTCCAGATGACGACAGAACGGATTCTCGAGGGTATTTTCCTATCAGTCAGGTACTGGACTGGTTCGTTCAGATGGCGATGGCGATTAAGTATCTGCACGGTCAACGCGTGCTGCATCGTGACTTAAAGACCAGCAACGTCTTCCTCACGACAGAAAACGTGGTGAAACTCGGAGACTTCGGCATCGCCAAGACGCTGGACTCGACCTTAGATCAGGCCAAGACCGTGGTGGGGACACCGTACTACATGAGTCCAGAGGTGTGCGAGAGCAAGCCTTACTCGTACGCAAGCGACGTGTGGTCGCTAGGGTGCGTTCTGTACGAGATGCTCGCCCTGCGTCACGCCTTCGACGCCCCCAATATCCTCACTCTCATCCTTAAAATCGTCCAACAAGACTTCGCCCCGGTACCTCCCCACTACGACCAGGAGGTCTCGGATCTGCTGCGCAAGTTGCTCGATAAGGATCCTGAACGAAGGCCCAGTATGGAGCAGATCTTCGCGATGCCGTACATTCGCCGTCATATGCAGGGACTCATGGCTTCGGGTGGTTCTCTCAAGGTGAAGGTGATCAACCCTGTGGCTCGAAGACCACAACATGGCTCCGCTTCTGCGGTGGGGAGACGTCGATTGCACCCGAAGAACCTGTCAGCACGTCGCTCGTCCGGGGAGAAGAGGAGGCTGCGAGTATCAGGCCAACCAACAGCCTCCCAGGCGGCACCAGTAGCTCCAATCCAGTGGATGTCCGTTAAAACCTTCGACGAAGAGGACGATTCAGACGTGCGCAGAGAACTGGAGGCACTTGATTTGAGTATAACGGAGGAATCGCAGCTAAGCTTCCGTCTACCGGAACGAAGCACCACACCAGAGCCACTTGTGACAGAGGAGAAACCACATCCAAATACGATAGAAAAGGAGCTCCGAAGAGCTAAAAACCAAGTCGCATGGGGGCGAGAGGCAGGCAACGGCAAAGCACGGGAAGAGGACGACGATGACGACGACTCGCGCTTCCACGCGGAGGCTGAGGAGATGATGAATCCGAATTTCCAGAGTGAGTACAGCGACGAGTGTATAGACAGCTTGCAGATTTACTACGGCTCGAAAGAAGCGTCCTCCAAGGGCAGCGGTACGCGACCGAGAGGAGCTGGGCGAGTTAGAGCGCCAGTCAACGAGGATTCCCGCTGGTCGAGCTCCACACAACCAACTCGCCAAATGGCCGACTTGCAGGACAGCGGAGACGTACTGGAATTGTCAACTTTATCATTGGACGACGCCAGTTCGGAAGACACAGGCGCGCCGTCACTCAGTGAAAGCTCCATGATGCGTGAGCTGGAGCTGGATGCAGACAGTGACGATGACGACGCGTCTGAGGATACTTCGTTGAGCGAATACGAAGCCGAAGAAAACTTTTACAGCGATGGCTCATCCGACTTCTTCGACCAGAGCGGAACGCAGTACAGTGACGACTTTGAAGACGCGGACGCTGAAGTGATCGAGTACGCAGACGACGAGTTTATGAGCGAAAACGAGGAGCAGAGTGCTGAGGTTCAAAGCGCTTTCAACAGAGAAGAAGGAGCTGCTGCTGCCTTCCAAAGCACGCCTCCTTTGACTGCAGACGACAGTATTTGTTTCGCACGTGTGCCAAAGCTCGAAGGTCCTGCCGAGGTGCAGTGGGTCATGCGGAACGTCGCCCAAAGCCTCATGCTCACTCAAGACGACCTGCACCCACGTCAAGCTGCTTAAGGAGGAACTCAGTAGCAAGAGAACTGGTATTTTCTTCTTTTTCTCCTTTTGTATAACATGTAAGGAGAAAACTCCGTTGTACCTTCCAAGTACTTCCATAGCAGACTCAATTAAGCATTGCGAGAGGCCAAACTTTCGTTCGGAGACGCGCGGAACGCTGAGAGACCGTCCTCTCCGCCTTGAATCTCAAGAATCTCGCCCTTGGGAAGGAAAAACACGTGGCCCTTGGACATCACTCGACCGTCGGCAGCACCGGAAGGTTCTACTGTCGAACCACTGCCTGAATTGACAAGCACAATGGAGTCTCCTTTTCGTGCTGGAAGTGCGTATCGCTGACGGGGCTTGAGCTCCACCGCCTCCACTTCGAACTCGGGAACTGGGGAGCTGTACAACCTTACAACACCGTCGCCTTGAAGGTCGCCCCTGTACACGCGCGGCTTGCCCGTATTGTACGTCAGCATCGAGTGCAGTGTCTCCTTGTCGATAAACTTGGGCGTGAGTCCCGCGCGAACGACGTTGTCCGAGCAGGCCATGCATTCCACACAGTCGCCAGACAGGTATGCGTGGGGCTCATTGGCGTCTAGGAACATGGCCTCACCAGGCTCCAGAGTGAGGTAATTAAGCAGGAATGGGCAGAAGCAGCCAATGTCACCGGGGTATTCGTTGTCCAGACGGAGCACGAGCTTCTCCAGTGTAGTTAAATCGGATGCAGCCTCCAGTCGCGCCCGTAAAGCACGTAACTGCGCCACGACGTTGTCGGGTTCAGCGTAGACGAAGCACCGGAAGAACTCGCGCAGAGCTGATTCGTTCTGCTGCGTTATCAATCGCTGAACCACTGCAATAAAACGCGCCATTTCGTCAGTAAACAAACGTCGCTGAGTCAACTTTTCGTGCAACTGCGAACCTTCGGCATCAACTAACGCGCGGAGCTCCGGAACTGCCTGGAGGTGAGCCGCAATCTCGTTTAACTCGCGGAATTGACTCCTGCAAGTGGATAGAATCAGTCCAGTCAGGGACGCAGAATAAAAATGAGCTAAGTCTAAAGCGAATTGACGTACAAGGCCTCGAAACGGGTGAGCGCGATGGTCATCTCCGGCTTGTGGTTTGAGTCCTTGTAGATCTGCGGGAACTTCTCGTGCAGCTCGCGGGCCAGTTTGATGTCCGGGTGGGCCTGGATGGACAGTGCCTTGCGCACAGACAGCACTTTGAACAGGTACGGCAGATCTCCCGTCTCATTGGAGCGCAGAGAGGAAACCCAATCGCTCAGAAGCTGCGGCTCGCCATCTTCACGCAGCACCTTGGACGGGCCATTTGGGTGCGTCCCCATCCTGTTGGACAGCAGCGGAATGTTAAACAACAGCTCCAATGCCTGTCAAGAAAGGTATCCATTTCAGCAATGCCACCCCTTACCAGAGCTCCGCATACGGAGTAGCTGCATCAGCCTTAAATGATTCATCTCCAGCCTCCTGCACTCGACAGAGGACAACAATGGACTCAGCACTGACAATAATCCACTTGACGGAGCTGTGAATACACACCTTGAGCTGGGCGACGGAGCTCTCGAGACCAGATTTGCCCCACGCGTAGCTCTGCGCGACGCACTGGAGCTCCTGCATCTTGGTGAGATTGGTGGGCGTCGTGACTACGATGTGAATGTCGTTATGATCCAGCGAGTGGCGATAGAGGGAGCGCCGCGGCGTCCTATGCAACGGCCGATACACAATAACGGACTCCCGAGCAATCGGTGAGAAAAAGCGTAAGCATGCGAATCTTCATTTAGCAAATATTCAGATATTTCAAAACTGACCACTTTTAAACTTGGCATATGTAAGAGGATTGAAAATATAAAATATAGTCTACAGCAGTCTGTAGGGTCTGCTTGGATTCCACCTGGTGTAAATTACAAATATGTGCTATAAATTACAAATCTCGTTTATTTATTTCGCAACGCGAGCAGCTCCATTGCTGCTCTGGAACGATGCAGCTGTGCGCGGTGTGCGAGACGACTGAGGCCAAGTACAAGTGCCCGACGTGCCGAGTGCCGTACTGCAGCCTCGTGTGCTGCAAGAGGCACAAGGAAACGCCATGCGAGCCTGCACCGGCGCCTGAAAAGCCGCAGGAGCCTCCGCAGTCGATGCCAGCACCAGCCACTGCCATGCACGTGGTTGCAGAGGACGTCGATCCTGCGGAGAAACTTGCAGACGATCAGATGGATGCGCTTAGGACATGTGATGGTGTCAAAGAGATGCTGTCCAATCCAGTCATTACGCAGGCTCTCACACAGGTTGAAATAGCCTACTCCACTTAAAAGCAGAAACTAATGAGTGGTGCTAAACTGTGTTATTATTATTGCTGAACAGATTGATAGCAGTCAGGACAAGATGAAAGCACTCGAGAAGGCACTGCTGGACCCCACGTTTGCCAAGTTCATGTATCAGGCACTGGACGAGGTCGTTCCTGCAAAATAGACTGCTGATAATTATGGTGAATTGCACAATGCCGGCTTCTTGCCTTCACTACTACAGCTTCGTTTTCAGAATCGATTGCAGACAGACATACAGAACGACAGCTCCATAACGTACACGATATCCTACTGCTCCAAGCCGACCTCAAGTTACTAGTGCATGATCATCTCGCAAACTTGAAGTAATAATGTCGTACGTTGGTTCTATAAAGTACCATCTTTCGTCATTCCCCACCGCAGATTTGATACCGGCTCCACACTTGAAGCAGAGACCTCGACCGCAATGCTCTCGCGAACGTCCAAGCTGCTGCAGACGCCAGGAGCCCGTCGAGGCTTCCACTCCATCATGAATTCGCTGGTGCCTATGGTGCTGGAGCAGTCGCCGCGTGGCGAGCGCGTGTTCGACATCTACTCGCGGCTGCTTAAGGAGCGCATCGTATTCGTCCACGGACCTGTGCACGACGACATGGCGTCGCTCGTGACGGCGCAGCTGCTGTTCCTCGAGTCCGAGAACCCCGAGAAGGACATTTACATGTACATCAACAGTCCGGGGGGCATTGTGAGCTCTGGCCTGGCCATCTACGACACGATGCAGTACATCCAGCCCAAGGTCAACACGCTCTGCATGGGCCAGGCCGCCTCTATGGGCTCCCTGTTGCTGGCAGGAGGTGCCCCAGGCTGCCGATCTGCGCTGCCGAACGCTCGCGTGAGTCTCTCTGGTAGTTTAGACTGAGGGTATGATCAAAGTGCTGAGTTGTGTGCGTTTGTTGATTGCAGATCATGATCCACCAGCCGTCAGGAGGAGCGCAGGGCATGGCGAGCGACATCGCTATCCAGGCCGAGGAGATCATCAAGCTCCGTGCCAGGTAAGGCGTCAGTTGAGCCTTCGCTTCGGCACATTTCGGAAGGGTATTTACATGTTTTGCGCAGATTGAACGGCTTGTATGCGTCCCACACGGGGAAGCCCATCAAGGTGATCGAGCAGGCCATGGACCGCGACCTCTTCATGGACCCCCGAGAGGCGCAGGAGTTTGGCATAATCGATTCGATCATTTCCAACCGGAAGCCCACGCAGTCGACCACCAAACACTAGTGCAAATGCGACCAAGACACCGTATTGAGACCTGAAAAAACAACAACAAAGGACAACTAATTGCTGTCTTCGCACCTCTCTCTCTCCTGCATCCTAAATTTTGAATAAAGGCGAGTAGGTCCTGTTCAATATCCCATACGACTCGACTCCATCCACCTCTCCGACGTAAAACTCTTGTGCCTGTGATGAAATTCTGTGTTATTTGTGTGTTGCTGTTATCTGAGCTCTGTTGTCTCCAGCTTGCAGCGGGCCGCTAGACAAATAGCAGTACGCACAACATCCATCCGCACCGCCTGCTTGAACTCCAAACGAAGGCTACACTCCTTCCAACAGCATTTGTCTGCATCTTACTCGTCCATCTCTCCCTCAGGCTCGTCGGCTTCGCCCAGTTCCCACTTGAGGTCGGGCAAGTGGTTGCCGCGCTTCGACTGCAAAAAGACAGACACAATTGCAATATTAGTTTGACGACAAAGTCCGTTCTGTAGTGTCAGGATCCCCCACGCACCGCCTGTCGCCAGGAGTCCGGGTTGTAGAGCGTCACAACGCCCATGAGCGTGGCGAAGGCGCCCAGGCCGCACAGCCAGTGTTTCAGCGCCTGGTACTTGGGGATGTGAGGCGCGTCGAAGTCGATGAGCGTCTCGGGGGCAACGCCGTCGTTCCAGACCAGCTCCGCCTCCTCGTGCAGCGGCTGTGCCGGCGCCCTAATGCGCGCGAACGGCGGCGGGGGCGGACGGTGCGCGTGGCCACCGCGAGTGGCCAACGCCTGACGACGTACGTTGACGCTGAGGCCGCCGCGGAGGGCGTGGCTGAGCGTACGGGAGCTCATGCTGTTCCTAGTGCTCTCGAAGACAACGGGCGGCTCTGCTGCGCTGGACTACCGGAATCTGTGGTCATCTGTGATTGGCTGAATATCGTATTCTAGCTATTTTGCCCTTCACAATTAATTGTATCATGAATATGATTGGTTAAAATTTGTCTGTAGATGCCATTTTGCTCTCATACGGTATTAATAATTAATTGTGATTTGCATGGCATGTCGTCGTCAATGAGGCTGAGGCGATCGGTGTTGCAGCTGTATGCGCAGTGTCTGCGCTCGGCGCGCCGCTGTCCGCAGTGGGAACAGCGCGAGATGATGAAGGCGTATGTGCAGATGAAATTCCGCGACGAAGCGAAGACGCAGGACCCAGACCGTGTACGTGCGCTGCTGGCGGACGGCAAGGAGGAGCTTGAGCGCATGAATTACTATCATTCCATCTACGCAGCGAAGCAGGAGGCAGCAAAGGAGGCAGTCCAAGAGACCTCTACTGCTGCAAACAGCGAGAAGAAACGACCGACTAACTGTCTGCAGTGTCAGGCTGCGTATCCGTCGGAACAAGCCAATTTTTGCGCCAACTGCGGCACAAAGAGACCGGAAAGCTCATGACACACACACACTACAAGGAGGCAATCGATAGAAATTACTTCGCGGGGCAGATTAAGAAGGAGGAGCTGGTGCTACAGGGGAATCACGGAACGGACGAGCACCCAGCGACGTTAAACAAGTGACGACTGATGTTTGTCTGTTGGTGACATACATCCCTCTTGGCGGATTATAATGACAACAGACTCATGAAGACGATCACATTGACTTCACCGGCAGCATTTCGATCTACCCTCCTTTAGGTGTGTACATTATATCTGCGGACAGCGCCACACACGTCAGCTCAGGCCACAAACAAAGAGTGTTCCCACCATCGCAGCTACGTACAATCCAAAAGGGGCGTCCGATCAGCAGCGCGACAGGCACAGAGCCAAAATGTCTCGAGTCCACGGAGCACGTGGGGTTGTCTCCTTCCACCCACACGTGGCCCTTGGGGACCGTGATCTTGCCCCTGCGCTCCTCGTCAAAACGCGGCTGCAGCTCCACCACGTCGCCTTCCTGCAGCAATAATGGCCATAACCCGACAGTTAGATGCAACTATGTAGTTGAAAACGAGTAAATACACGTCTTAAGCACTGTCTACCACAGCCAGAATCCGCTTGGTGATAGTCTCGCCCATGTGCCGAGTAGGCGAGCGGAGCTGCACGAGGTCTCCGCGCTGCCAGCTGCGCCACCGCCGCGACAGACGCTCCACGAAGATGAACGAGCCATCAGGGATAGTAGGGGCCATGGACACACCCATGCCGTAGTTGATGTCGAAAATATACTCCTTGGTCATGGCTGCCCAGCCCACGATGAGCACGCCATTGCGCGCCAGCCTTGCTGCTGGCATTGTCAACCAATTTATTGAATCATTTTAATTTGCTAAATATTATTTTATTGCGAAGTGATTTTTATTTTTTGGATAAAAATATTGTTTTCATGTTGAAGTGATCTAGCAACATTCAGATCCGGCGCCTTAACCATGCTGCAAAGGCGGCAAACGTCGGCTCTCGATCCTCAAAGCGCTCACAGAACACCAGCAGCGCCTTGTATCGCTCCGTCAAGTCTCCAGTAGTTGCGATCTGCAACTTGGCGAAATCTACAGGGCACAGGTACGGCGGCTGTCGGGCATCTTCGCTCAGTCCAGCTGATCCCTGCATACAGCAGGCGTAGTAGACGCAATGATCCATGCCGAAGCAGTGGCCAAGCTCGTGCGATGCCGTTCTGCACAGTCGAGCAAGCCATAAAGCAGCCTTTGACTGCGAGGTGCTCGGTACCGATGCGAAAGCTCGAACGGCTGCTTCCATTGCTGAAGACGAATAGTCTGGTGTATCTTTATGCGTCTCCGTCTGTGGGGATATCTTCGCCTTCTTTCTAGCCGGAGCTCCACTATCGATAGCGTTTTTCACGCAAGTATCGACATACTTGTGGCAATGAGACGCAGGCCAGGCATGTTCCCTTTCGACTTGTTGGATAGCGTCAAGCACAGGATTGTAACGAGCCGAAGAGACGACAGCCACGCGACTCCCGCCATACGCACGACCGCAGCAGAAATCATTGTCTTCCTCTTCGTACAAGTCGTGGTCAACAAGAAGTAGCAGCGCATACGCATCTGACGGCAGTACAGTCATTGCAGCGTCGAGGATGTCGTCCAAGTTAAGCTGCTGGGTGAAAATACTGTCGCTGGATGGACGCGCACGGATCCGTACGGCCTCGGAGCCGATGGAGAGGGCGATGTAGGAGACTTTCAACCTCTTCTTGGCAGGCTGATCATCATCCCACGATGTGAACTGGAGCTTGGGCTTGGACAGCAGTTTCACCGGAAGGTTCGAGTAGAATGCAGTGAGGTATTGTATCACGTCCGCAACGTCAGGTCTTGCAATCGACTCTTCCTCCACTGTGTCATCGGAGACCTTGGGTTGAATCCATTTCTTCACATGTTTAACCCTCGCAGCGACAGAAGGAACGGGGGCGACGTAGATCGTCTTCCTTTCGTCCGTCACTGGGTTTCTATCTGGCTCTTGCAGCCACGACTTGAGGCTCTGTGGGTCGTACTTTGGGTCCCAGCACAAGTCGTCCCCTGGCAGCACAAGCGGAGGTGGAAACGTGGACGCTTCGGCATTCCCTCCTTGCGTGGCCTTGGGTGCTTGCCCAGAAGAGCGTGTGGCAGCAATAAGCTGTTGACGGGTCCGACGTGTATAACCTGCTTGTTGTGCGTGAGTCGACGGGCCCAGGCAGAGCTGCTCGTGCGCGCAAGTTGGAGCCATCTTGATACGTGTTGTCCTTTCACTTGATCAACCAATTGAAACCGTCTGTGACGTGTGAGTATTCACGTACTAGTTGCACTCTTCTCGGCGAGTAAATTCCTTGGTTGGTAGTTGGGGTCCTGGGGTATACAGAAGGAGATCAATTGTGTGGGAATCAGAAAGAAAAAAGGTATTACCGACAACTCGACTGCCGTAGAGTTTTCGTGCGTAACTTCTCTTCTTCTTAATATTATCGAGCACCTAAGAAGAGCATCTATCTCTCATGGAATGCCTGTGGTGATGCCTCTTTCTTCATCCACTTCAACTTGTTAAGCGGCCAAATCTGTGAAATTGAGCAGTGTACACCAGGTCAGCTACCTTCCTACAACCCTCCACTCCTCAAACCAGCTTACCCTCATCAGCACACGCCCTTGAAGTAACGCATACGGCACCGGTCCGTAGTACCGTGAGTCGTGCGAGTCGTGCTTGTTGTCTCCTTCCAGCCACACGTGGCCCTTGGGGATCTTGTGGAATTCCACCTCGGACGACGAGTACCGAGGCCGCACGCACACCGTTTCTCCCTCCTGCGCGATGATGCGCTTGCACACAGTCTGCCGTGGATTGGACATGGACTTGGCGATCACCACCTCGCCCGGCTGCAGCTTCCAGAGCTTGGGCGAGAGTTTATCCAGTAAAACGATGTCCCCGTCGCGGTTCAAGGTCGGCAGCATGGATGGCCCCACACACTTGATGGTGTCGGCTGCCTGCATGAGGCAGTAGGCGACGCCCCCGAAGCGCGCGAAGCACGAGAGCACCACGCCAACCTCCTGCAGCGCCGTCAAGGTCATCGTCTACTGGTCAAATGACGTTTCCTTGGAGCAACATCAATAAAACCCTACGTAACCTTGGAGCAACATCAGTAAAACCCTACGTGTAACCTTGGAGCAACATCCACTTGAAGAGGTGTTAGTTACCGCTTAGCTTTTTGGAGAGGAGTTTTTTTTTTTTCCTGGTCGTGTTTGCCTTTGAAAAAGAGCAGGAAAGGAGAGAGTTGGGTTATACTTGCAAATGGAATCTGGTGGGCCTTCGGACGTGGATGTGCTGGATGGTACAGTAGGTGCTTTATACTCTTCAACAAAATTGGAGTTAGTTGACAATTTCTGGGTTTCTACTGTAGATCTACTCGACGACGAGGATGGTGAAGGCGACAACTTTGAAGGTTTTGCATCCATTCTATTAGAGATTATTTTATTTTCTGTAGGAAAAGTTTTAAATCTGATACTTTTCTATTGCAGATGCGGAGGCTTTCTTCGACGCGGACCCTGATCAGGACGGCGACAGTGAAGGTGCGGGTCTTGGACTGTAGCCATTCACTTCTTGGTCATTTATGGCTCACACTTCTGCTCATCGCACTTAGATCTCGAGTCCATGAGCGCTGAAAACGTTATGAGCCAACTGGACGCCGTAACAACTCTCGATGGTAAGAAATTTGCGTTTTACAGACACCAAAAGGCAACAGCTCAGCTCTTCTGTCCACAGAAGACGATGAACAAGGCGACAATACCGACGAGTTCCACGATTCAAGTTTACATCCAGTGTCGACGCAGCTATCGGAGTCAGGTGCGTCCTGTTCACTTGAAATTCCTATTGTTTCTTTTCTCTAGAGATCCACTGACTTTTCTACACGTCAGACGAAAGCAGAACTACGGAAGGTGAAAGACCAGTTGACGAATCTCATTCGCAAGAGTCTGAGGTAGTTTCTCCCCTCTCGGGACAAGCTGTGGTTGAAGCTGTTCTGGATCTTGCGGTGGATGAAGACGACGAGTTGACGACTAAAGACGAAGAGCAAGAACGACAGACGCAAGAGAACGAAGCAGCAGCAGTAGAACAGACAAAAGACGAAGCAGAAATTGCCGCAGCGGACGCGGCTGTCCTAGACGTGAATCGACCCGAACACAGCGAGGAAGCTGACGAACCAGTGGAAAAAGCCCATGAAATCCCTCCTCTTCCACCTCCTCCAGCCCAGGAAACGATTGATCAAGAATCTCCCGATGCTGTGGTTGAGCCTCCACCTGCTCCTGCATCTATCGTCGTTGGCTCTATGAACCCCGTGGCAGATGACAATGACGACTCGGACGATTCTCAAGGGGAAGAAGAGGTGGGGAATGTCCCTCCACTACAGTTAAATCTCGCAGACGACGACGAAGACGTGCTGGAAGTGGACGCAGCAGTCGTCAGCAGCCTCCAAATTGAGGAGAAACAGCGACTCGCAGAGCGAATTGAGTCGTTCAAAAGGTCTGACAGTAGTGAGCCGGAGAACGCGCTGTTAAAGGCGCTACCCAGTGTCAAAGCGGACGACTCAAGCGCCATTGATCTCTCCTTTGGGGGGGAAATTCGCGCTGCACACGTTACAACACTGGAGCCCAACAGTCCGTTCTCCGACATGCACAAAATGGCTGGCAGTGCAGCAGATTCGGCGTTTGGGATTTCGTACCAGAGTACGCGGAAGAAGGCGGAGGAGCCTCATGCGGACGGAAGTGGGGGGGATTACTCGCTCCCCAGCGGCCCAGCGTTCCCTGACGAGCGGGAGTTTGAGAACGAGATGGAGCTGACAAGTGACGTGTCCTTCTCTGTTGCTACGGCTGGTTTGAGCCCTAGCAAAGTGACGGATGACGACGAATTCTCCTTTGAACCACAAGGTGAAGCGGGTGCCAGTGTCGTGTCGGAAGAAGTTCTCAAATCTCGTAGAGAATCGCTGGAAGAGAAGAAGAGGAAGGAAGAAGAAGAACTTTTGAAGGAGCTGAAACGAGCAACGGATGAAGAGAAGAAGAGCATCGAAAGTAGCGCTGAGCCACCAGTAACAACTCCACCCGAAGAGTCTGATACTGATGCGCTGTCGTTGACCGAGTTACACGGGATCTACAAGCGAGGACTCGGAGATCAGGAGGTTCTGATGGACGAAGCAGACGGGAGGAAACAGTCGGACGTCTCTGAAGTGGTTCGGTCGAGCTCTGTCCTGGGGCGAATCTTCAGCCAAACGCAAGGAGCAACCGAAACGATAGCGGAGGAGCCCGATGGCGACGAATGTGAGAGTGAAGAAGGCGAAAAGACCCAAGAACGAGACGTCAACACTAGTAAAGACGAAAGCCAAGACACAGAGACAAAAAGCGACGAATGGAGAGAGATCAAACTGGTGCAGCACCGCCAATCGCACGAGAACTCGAGCTCTGGTATCACTAGCACCAGCCCAGAAGCCACGTCGGTCTCGTACGCTCAAGCCGCCGGTTACTACGCAGAGACTGAGGACGTCATGCAGCATCGCGATATCATCGTAGCGGAGGATTTTCCTCGACGCTCGTGTATCCATTGCTTGTCCCGTCCGCGCCTCACGTTCCCTGGGGCTGTAGAGGAACGCGATCGCGTGTTTTGCATCGCTGCGACGGCCTTCGACGCCCATAATGACGTTGTGGTGGGGGTTCTGCAGACGATCTACCGGAGGATCACGAAGATCCCTCGAGAGGTTCCTCTGATCGGAAGACACTGGGAAGACATCGGCTTCCAGGGCTCAGATCCGTCCACAGACCTGCGTGGCTGCGGAGTGCTCTCGCTGCTTCAGATTCTCTACTTGGTCGATACTTTCCCGGACCTCGCGCTTCGATTCCACGCACTGTCGCAACATCCGACGCGTCACTTCCCCTTCTCCTGTGTGCTGATCAACGTGACGTTGCAGTGTGTGGTGGCTTTAAGGAGTGGGGCTTTGTATCCAGAGTGCAACAAACATACCAGTGTCCTGACTGGGATGAACAGGGTAAGTGCTTTAAGCTGTTGAAGGTTGAAGTGGTAACTACCCTCTAACACCCCATTTACCCCCTGTCAGCTTTACGTCGCGCTTACCTCAAAGCTCCACGACGCGATCCAATCTCGATCCGATGAGATTCCTCTCGTTATGAAGGAAATTCTGGATGGAGGGCGGAGTAACCCCCTTAAAGCCATTGACGAGGCTTTCGATGGCCATTCGTTACGTCCTTCTCGACCAGTTCCAGCGCCCAAGTCGAAGGTTTCCGAGCGGAAGGAGGCAGACAACAATGTCGACTTTACGGAAATCGGCCAGCACGCAGTCGAAGACGAATAGTCGAGGAAGCAACGAGTGAGGGTCGAAGCTATTAGGATAAATACGGTTCATCTCGAGACTCTTGTACAAGGTGTCGGATCTTCAACACTCGTGTTGCAGACCCACTTCGGGATAGAGAGGGGGACGACGAGGTGCTAAGAGATGAAAGAATCGGGCGACGAGTAGTTGCTGGGGATTCGCTTCGAGAAGGAAAATCTGGAGGAGGAACAGGGCTGAGCCTGCATAGGAGAAAAAGAGAGAAATGAATGGATCACGGACTGTTTCCAGGTTCTACTGTGAAATTCTGTGACGCACATTCGATTCCTGACGAGCGATCCCGAGTTGTTCACTTTATTCAGTAGATTCTCCATCTTTTCCGCCGCGTCCTGTACATACAAGAGCGTCAAAATGCCCGTATTTAAACCTTGCATGGTACCAGGTAGAAGCGGGTTTACCTGATCTTGCAGTGTTTTCTCTAATGTCTTCCGCAGATCGTGTAAATCGGTTAATGATGGCGGGGGTTTAACCGTTGCAACCTTCCGTCGGTCGTCGTCGATGAGGTCTTTCTCCATTTCCAAGCATCCCTGTGGCGAATTAGTCAAAGGAATGAGCTCTACAGCAGGAGAATTCTGCTATTATTTACCTGGATAAAGTCAATATCTTCCAGTAGCAGTAAGCGCTCGTCATTTAAGGCTTCTCTCAGCTCCTCTTTAATTCCGTCGATCTCATCAAGATTCAACCGTCTGTGAACCTAAGAAATAAGCACCAAGTATCAGCCTAATGTCTCCAGCAATTGCAGCACAACAACTCGCTAAACCTCGGGACTGTCGAGTATAGCTGTGATGGAGGAGATTGAGATCGTTGACCCTCTTGAAACTGGTCGCTGAGACCCTCCTGTCAGCGGACGTCTACTGCTTACAGCAGTTCCTGGTCGAAGTACGATTCCATCGCCTGAACACGACGCGTTGTCCATTCGAGGCGTCATCGGAGCTCGGTTATTGTAGGAATTAGCGGAGTCTTCACTTGATAGCACATAGTCCAGCACCTCCACGTCCTTAGGCGACTGTCTCGAGTGATCGTGCATATCCGCAGCCAGCAGCTTGAGCTTTTCGATAAGCAAAGGACGTCCTGGAGGCTCGGGAATGCGAGGTCGATTTGCTAGAGCTTCCTGTCGTTAAAGGCCATCGTTAGCTCGCTTTTTTTACTGTCAGTGCACTAAAACTGAGGGTTTTCGCACCCGGATATCGTCATTTTGTTGCTGGAATTCCGTCAAAATCTCCACCAGAACTGCTAATTCCTGTCGCAATTCCTGCAGCACAAGCGTCAATTGAATTGCAGACTTCAACAGATCAACAGCTACTTAAACCTCGTTTCCTTCGATCCAGTGACTTCCTATCGCACTCCGTAGCTCTTGCTCCTCGACAACTCGACCGTTGAGCTTCAGCTCGTCCCACAGCAGCGTGCGGACCTGGAAGTACTCGCTACCTGCCGCCTCACTACGCACCATCGTCTGTGTCTCTTGCAGCTTAAAACAACAAGCGCGTAGATGTCGTTACGCCAGTAAAAAAAAAAAAAACATAACGCAATTACGCTAAATTTATGTTCAAGTTGAAGTTTTACAATCATTCCTTCTAGAATGAAGGTCAAACTTCAACTTGGCTCGTTAAATAGTACTTAGTATTGAAGACTCTTCTTCAACGCGCACGTGCAATGGCTGGTGGCTCCAAACTTCAGCTCCAGCTCCCTCAAGCACGCGACCGCACACTGCAACACGGAAATCCCCCTCCGACAGAAACATACACTGGATCTCGTGGGCTTTTGCCTCGCTATCCATCGGCCCATCCCACACCAACTGCATCTTCAAAAGGCCCACAACCACCACGTGCTCACTCATGTCGCCCCCTTCTTCCTCCGTAATCACCACCTCCACTTCCACCTCCGATACAGACTGCTCTCTACTGTCAGTCCGCTGGATTTTGATGGAAATAGGGACGTATTGAAACAGGTTAACCTCCAGCACCCGACATTCGACACGGAATTGCGTCGCCTGGAAGAACGTCAACGGGGGAAGCGACAAGCTCCGATCTCTTCCGCGCTTGGGTTTACTCGCATCTCCGTTTAAATCCGATCCATCAACAACTGGCGTGAGGTCTGTGAGGGAAGGCAGAAGCTCCAAACTGACTGGAGGCAACAAGAGCTCGCGTTTCATGCTCTTCTGGTCGTCCATGGGTCCAAAATGGTGCTCTTCACACAGTAGTCGCCCTCGTGTCCCGAAATACGTCTCCCACTGCATCTCCAGCATCTCATTGAGCACTTGCACCAAGTTCAGAGGCTCCTGGTCCAGCGGTAAACGCGGGACTTCGACCACAAAGCGACGCGAACACTGACGCCCAATCTCCGCCTCGCAAGCGAAATCTCCACTGTCGTCCACATCGCGGTGCAGTCGGAATCGAAAGGTGGTTTCAGTCGGATTGGCAATGTGAACCATGACGGCGCAGTACAAATGATCCGTTGTTGCTGCTGTTGTTGCCGTCGGAAGGAGCTCCGAACTGCACGGCACCAACGTCACCGCCTGGAGCATCAGGGACGGAAGTGGCACAAGCTGCAGTAGTAACTTGGTTTCTCGGTAGTAAACAGCATCTGCAGCCTCATCGCCATAGACAAAACTCCACTCGATCTGGATCTCGTCATCCACTGGCCCCCCTCTTAGTGACAGCTCGAACGGGATACTCACGAAGTCGCCGCTCGCAAGAGGGAGGGAAGGAGACACTACTTTTCCACATCTCAACGTCAGAGTCTGCGTCTCAATCTGATCGTCACGCTCGCAACTTCCATTGGTGCTCCCGTCAGTTCCAGTCGGCAAGTTGTTGAACACCACGCACGTCTTCTTAGCCGCTCGGCGCTGCTGCACATTAACTGCCAGTCGGTAGTTGCTGATGTTCCGATTCCCGGTACTTCGTACACGCAGCATGCAGCGCCTCGTCTCGGAAGAAAACATTGCAAGTCGCATCTTGCCAGTCGCCGGTTCTTTGGCTTTCTCGCCCCCTAACAGAGTCAGAGACCCATGCTCGCGAATAGAGAGCGAAACCAGCGGCAGTTCGCCCACAACGCGGATGTTGACGGGGCTGTGGAGCTCAAAGGAGGTCTTGACGTTGAATGCCTTGATGAAACATCCGTGTACCTGGCACGTTCCTACCCTCAACGGTTGGACCCCCAGCACCACGGTCTTGCGTTTCTGATAAGGTTCCAAGGTGAAGAAGCACGGGTAACACTCCACAGCGCCATCTTTCACTCCTTCATCGTCTTCTTCAGCAAAAGTGACCCACGCTCTCACCTCCTGGAGCTTAACGGCGACTCCCGTTGGGTTAGACAAGGTCAACTGCAACTCAATTCGCTCGTGAAGAGGGAACCCCCTCTCATACATCGCCGGTGCGTCGTCAGCGTCGTCTTCTGCAGTCTTTTGCGCCATTTTCTGCTTCTCGAAGGGGGAATAAAAGAAATCCGACTTCGCTGCTTGTTGACTGGGTGCCGACTGCGCTCCAAACATCCCGAGGGCAGTCGATCGGGAGAGAAATGGATGCTGCAAGTTGCAACTCCAACGCAGCTTCAGTTTGTCCACACGCAGAAAAGTGGGAAGTTCAACTTGGTCGCTGGCCCGCAACGCTGTACAGTCCATTTCCAATAGATGGAGCAGTTTCCGCTCAATCTTGGCAATCTCCGTCTTCGACCGCAAATTCCACACTGCGACACCTTCCAACACCGCTCCAGACTGCATTTTACCGTCGAAATCTCCATCGTTTCCCCCCCTCAGACCGCCATCGTCTCCATAGTCCCTTCCATCCGCCATATATGATGATGCCCTTGCTGTCGGTGTACGCTCGTCTGAGCGGTTCGTCATAGCCCCATTATGCTGGTGATGGGAAAAGGGAGTAAACGCTGGTGTCGCCTTGGTAGAAATTGCATTCACAGCGGCGGAGAATTGCTGGCGAGGCGTTGCCAGGATCCGCGGCGTGTTGGTGAGCGTAGACGACAGAGAAGCCGCTGCATTGGACATTGTGGCCGATGGGGAGTTGATAAAGTTGCGTCGGACCCTGGTGTCGATGCCCGGAGGGGGAGAGAAATACGCGCCATTCTTCGTGTGGAGACCCGCCGTTGCCCGTTCAATTGGAGACTGCGCAACACGAAGGGAAGTCGCTGGTTCTTGGAGGTGGTCAACTAGCAGCGCTGGAGACTTGGACACACACGTGTCCGCACTTGTTGCAGCAGCGATCGAGTCGCACCACACGAGCATTTCCAGCAGCTGAAGACAGTATTTCCCAACGAGAAGCGCGTCGCCCAGCATTCTCGCGATGGTCAAGAGCTGCCGCAGTACGTGGAAGCGGATGACCAGCCAGGAATTGTCCGTCCTAGTCGAATCTGCACTTGTTCCGGACGTTTTCCTCCTCCGACTCCTTCGGTATTGAGTTGTGACTTCCCATGTCAACCCCCTCCGACCGCTTTCGATCCCTAAATGCTCCGCAGCAATGCGTTCCAGTACCAGCGCCGCCTCCAAGTCCCTTTGCCGTTGGGGGCCTCTCGCCACACTCGATGGTGACAGCAGCAACTTCGACTGTGCGTCTATAGACGGAGCGTTGCGAGCCAACAACAGAGAAGCTGCTTCATGGAGGAAAACGGCCACACGGCGACGGTGCCCCACCGCCTCCAGCATTCGACTCGTCTGGATGAGAAACTCGACCTGACGCTGCGATTGGAGCTCTGGAAACAGCACTAGTCCTCTCTCCAGAAGTTCCCACAGTAGTTTCTTGCCCCACACACTCTCCAGTAGCCTCGCCTCTCCTGTCACGGAAGCGCGCGTCAATGGTGCAATTGCCACAGCAGCGTAATACCAGCCGAGATTCTCAATGAACAGACTCTCGAGCTCCGTTGTGCCTGCCTTGGCGTAGAACGCGACGGCTTCTGACGCTTTCTCCACCAATTCCGTCGAGAATTTGCTCGGCGTCTCTGTATACAGACAAAAGACGTATCCTTCCAACGCGGCAGCCAGCCACAAAACGTCTCCCGGCGCGCCGCCACTGCGTCGTTCCTCTTCCCGCAGCATTTCCACTGCGACTGTGTAGTGGTCCATTGCGTCCGAGATGCAGCTCACCAACACGCTGTAGTCCCCCAAGAGCTTCTCTCTGCGCGCCAGTTGCCGCTTCCGCCGGCGATTCCGCGGGTCCAGCGCCGCGACGCCAGCAGCTAACGGAGACGGAATGGACGTCAGCGACGAGCGCGACGTCGGACTGGAAGCAGAAGGGAACGGCGCGTCTCCTTTCGTGCCTCGTGACAGAACCAGGGGCGACGCCTGCTGCTGCTGACCGGAATTCGCCTGTTGCGGCTCCACGTTGACGTCCAGCAAGACGCTCGCGAGGTCTCCCGCCGCCGCCTTGAGCGCCAAACCGCTCGCAGCAGCAGAGGACGTGGCCGACCTGATGGCGCTCTCCAACGACATCAAAAGGTTGACAGCCAGCGTGTCCATGACGACCTGCAAGTGCAGACTCACGGTGGACTCGCCCGTGCCCTGTAGCTCGTGGTGCACTGGGAACATCACGAGATCTCCGAGGCCTTCGCACTCGCTAGCAGTGGCGTCTTCAAACGTGTGCTCGAACGCGAAGAGCTTGTGCATCAAAAGCGCCGGGAAGCGCCGCACGGACGCCTCGAACTGCGCGTGGGCGGCGCGCAAGCCCCCGCTGAGCGTGAGCGTCGGGCTGTGGCACACGCCCAGCACACCGATGACGCGTCGACTGGCGTGCGCGTCCTCTCCGTCGCAGGAATCGACGCGCTCCGCCGTCGACACGAAGCGGAAGCGCAGCACGCCCGTGCCGGACCAGTCCAGACCGCGGAACGGAGACAGCTCGGCCGCGTAGCCCCCGGGCCGCGTGAGGCTGCGCAGCGGCAGCTCGCCGTGCATCTGCAGGAGCCGCGCGTAGGACGCGAACAGGTCCGTCGGGATGCCGCCCACAGGCACCAGGTACACGAGGAACTGCGCCGGCCGCGTCCAGCGCGGCGGCGGCGCGGAGCTCATCGTCAATGCGGATACACTAGGGACTTATGACTTGAAGTTTGTATGGATTTATTTTCAACAGCAATTAATTTTCTTCAGTTGGGGATTATGACGGTGGACACCAAGCAGAGCGACGAGCTGTACGTGCCGCTGAAGGTGCGACGCCAGCGCGAGCAGGAGCGTCTGCAGCGGCGGCGCAAGGCCCTTCGCGAGCGGATCCAGCACGAGCGCAGCGACGAAGAGAGCGCGAGCGACTCGGACGACCAGCGACCCAAGCGGCAGAAAACCAAAGAATCCGATGCGTCTCCGTCCGCTGCAGCGCTGGACGAGCCGCAGCCGCAGCCGCAGCCGCAGCGCTCGAGTGTGAGTCTGCTGGACCAGGCGTATGAGATGCGCAAGAAGATGGAGGAGCAGGGCGTGAACCAGCAGAAGGCGCAGCAGGACGCGCAGGAGGTCACGATGCTCAAGGAGGCCAGCTACGTGCAGAAGGCGGCGCTGGTGTCGGCCCACGAGCGCGCAGAGGGCGTCCACTACAAAGAGGCCATGAAGACCACGTGGAAGCCGCCGCGTAGTATCGCAGACATGACGCAGGAAGAGTGCGACGCTGTCCGGAAGAAGTGGCACATTCTGGTGGAAGGAGAAGATGTGCCGCCGCCAATTAAATCGTTCGAGTACATGCGCTTCCCGCCCGCGATTCTGGACGCGCTGAAGGCCAAGAACATCCTGCGACCCACGCCCATCCAGGTGCAGGCGATCCCGTGCATTTTGGCGGGGCGAGACATGATCGGCATCGCGTTCACAGGTTCAGGCAAGACGGTGACGTTCACGCTGCCGCTGGTGATGCTGGCGCTCGAGCAGGAGAAGAAGATGCCGATCATTGGCCACGAAGGACCTTTTGGACTCATTGTGGGGCCCTCGCGCGAGCTCATGCGCCAGACGTTCGACGTGGTGAAGCACTTTACGAGTCACTTGTTCAAGGCTGGACACCCGGAGCTCCGGAGTTTGCTCTGTATCGGAGGAGAAGACAAGCGCCAGCAGTCGGAAATGATCGCGAGTCGCGGTGTGCACATTGTCGTAGCTACACCCGGTCGACTGAACCACTTCCTGAAGCTGCGCGAGATGAACCTGCGGCTGTGCAAGTACATTTGTCTGGACGAGGGCGACCGCATGCTGGACTTGGGCTTCGACGAGGAAGTGGCCACGACGTTCAACCACTTCTCGAGCCAGAGACAAACGCTGCTGTTCTCGGCTACGATGCCCCAGAAGTTCCAGGATTTCGCCAAGGACGTGCTGGTGAAGCCGGTTCTAGTGAACGTCGGTCGCGCCGGAGCTGCCAATCTGGACGTGATTCAGGAGGTGGAATACGTGAAGCAAGATGCCAAGATCGTGTACTTGCTCGAGTGTTTGCAGAAGACGAGTCCTCCGGTTGTCATCTTCTGTGAACGCAAGGGCGACGTGGATGATATCTACGAGTATCTGATCCTGAAGGGGGTGGAAGCAGCATCGATCCACGGTGGCAAGGACCAGCAAGAGCGAAACGAGGCGATTGACCTGTTCAAGACGGGCCAAAAGGACGTGCTAGTCGCGACGGATGTGGCTGCCAAGGGTCTCGACTTCCCGGACATCAAGCACGTCATCAACTTCGACATGCCAGCGGAGATCGAGAACTACGTGCATCGTATCGGTCGAACAGGTCGCTGTGGTAAGACTGGCGTCGCCACAACGTTCATCAACAAGAGCGTTCCTGAGAGCGCCCTACTGGATCTCAAGCATCTTCTGGTGGAGGCAAAGCAGACAGTTCCCCCTGTCCTCAAGGCGCTGGAGGACCCCTACGAGGAGATGGAGCGCAGTGGCGATGGGCTTTCCAATGCCACAGGAACTAAGGGCTGTGCCTTCTGTGGTGGACTGGGCCATCGTATTACGGACTGTCCGAAAGTGGACTCCCAGGTGCGGAAGATTGGGGCAGGAAGACGCGACTTCCTCGCTGGGAAGAGCGACGGCTACGGTGGAGATACGCTCGGTTAAGAGGGCAAATAGCAAGCACGCGTACTATTCAGGAACTATCAGCGTTGTCGGTGGTTACGGTGTTGAAGGATGCAGTAAAAATATCGCTGATGCCTTGCAGGAAAACCGAGAGCTCTTTTTAAAGTGAAAGGCCCCAGCATTTGGCTCATGCCATGGGCACGTCACTGTCTAGAAGTTTCTCGCGCTTCTGGACCCGCAACGAGCGGCGGCTGCTTCTCGTGGGCTTGGATGGCGCTGGGAAGACGACGATTCTGTATCATTTGCGGCTGGGGAAGGCCATCGCTAGCATTCCGACTGTAGGGTTCAACGTCGAGTCGATCAAGTACGAAGGCTATAAACTCAACATTTGGGTGAGTGTGGGGTCGATAGAGAACTTGAGGAACGTTGTGAATTCTTAACGTCTTTTTCAATTGTTTAGGATGTCGGAGGGCAGGACACACTGCGGCCGTACTGGAGGCATCACTTCACTGGAACGCAGGTATAGCTCTACCTTTTTTATTTTAACTTTGAACAGCTTTTTGTGAACTTTTCTGTGCTTGTGCTGCTTTCAACGCTTTTTTAGGGGATCGTTTTCGTTCTCGACAGTGCGGATGACCAGCGACTTGAGCTCGCAAAGGCCGAACTCAACGGAATGCTCGTGGACACGCAACTACAGGAGGCTTGTCTGCTAATTATCCTCAATAAACGGGACCTTCCAGACGCTAAGGGCGTTCAAGAACTCACCGACGCGCTGGGGTTCCAAGAAAGCTGTGCACAAAACAACCGACGGGTTAAGGTGCAGCCGGCAGTGGCGACTACAGGAGAAGGACTCAACGACGGGATCTCGTGGCTGTGTGACAACATGGCGGCGCTCTGAGCGCTGAATAGACCGACAACTAAGGGGAATACAGTATTCATTCTTGATCCGTACACTTGAAAAGGAGGCGGATGTACGCCTGCCGCTTGAAGGAAGCGTGTTCGGAGCCCAGAAGCTCAGTCTGTCATCTACACGTACATGTAGCTTTCTTGCTTGCTTGCACTTAGTCGCTCTTCTATCTTGGAGGGGAAGTGTGCGGAGTCCCTCCTCCCAGCTCTTGCGATCGGATCTCGAATGCAGCACAGACACGGACTAGGACCAGTCATGTGCGAATGCAACGCCCTCGTACTTCTTGCCGCCTGGGATCTCCGTCTCGTCCATGAGCACATTTCCATCCACATCAAATACAGTCACGTACGACGTCTGCCTCTGTTCGTCCTCCACTTCCACACTTTTGATAGCCACAATGACCGAGTCGTCGGACCGAGGGACGAACTTGAAGGACGAGAAGCCTCGCAGCGGCGTCACCTTGCCGATTTCGCGCACTTGGATGCTGCTGAAGTCCTCACTCGCAATGACGACCTTATTGGACCCTCGCTTCTCGTCCTCCATGTCGTTGTACGGCTCCGTACTCACGCGTCGCGGCAGGATGAACCACTGCCGGCGGATGGGGCTCCACTCGATGGCCTCGTGCACAACGTATCCAGGCCAATCACAGCCCAGCGCTGTTCGAACTGCCGCGAAGTTCGCTGTCCAGTCTTCGTGGCGGATATCACCAGCGCGGTCCATGACAGCGACCCAGAGGTTGCCGTCTCCGATGACGTTGCCGTCGTTGTCGGTGAACTCCTTGCCCACGCTGCCCATGTACAGCTCGCCGTCCTTGACCGTGGCCCACTCGTGCTTCTGTCCCTTGCCGTTGAGCCCGTCGCCTTCCATGATGATGTGCTCCGGGATGGCCTGCAGCGGCTTCGTCCTGCTCACGCCCTCGAAGTGCTTGAGTCGGAAGACGATGCCCGTGCGGTCGTCGAAGGCCAGCAGTTTGCCGTTGAACCAGGTCAATTCACTGAGCTCGAAGCCCCGTCCGGCCTCGTTCATACTGGTAGAGAACTTGGTCTCCTCGCCGAAGCTCACCGAGTACGCGTCGCGCTTCTGCGTGGAGCTGGAGCTGCCGGGCGTGACCTTGAGCGTGGCGTGCATGATGAAGGACATGAAGTTCGGCTTCTTGCTGCCCTCGTCCTTGGATTTCTTGTCCAGATCCGCCACAATGACGATACCGAAGGAGTCGGGCTTGGGCGGCGGTGCGAGCGTCGGTTCCTGCCTCACATTGTGCCTGGTCGTGTCTCCGGCCGGCAGCAGCATCGGCTGGTCGTTCCCCCAGTTCTGCGGCGTGCGCAGTTCCGTGCCGTTGCTGACGCCCGAGCTGCTGCTCGTCGTCGACTTGGACAGCGACACGTACGTGAGCACGGCGAAGGCTATGAACAGCAGCAGGGCGCGTCCGTGGCGACGAATGACCGCCAGAGCGGCCGCGGGCGGGGGCTGCGCGCGGGTCGAGGAGACGGCCACTCCATTGCTGGGTAGGGGCGTGCCACCACGTGCGTCCGACCACATGCCGTTGCTTCCTTCCTCCAAAGTGCTGAGCTTGCGCTTCTTCTTCTTGCTGTCCACGCACGACACGAGCATGCACGGGGGGCGACCGTGGTCCGTTACCGTTACGACCGGAGCAATAAAGCCGATAAGCTTGCTGGGGCCATGTGAACTGGCTATGACCGCTAAGTTATATTTTCAGCCAATAGTAGAGATTCATAGTAGCCAATCATAATGCGCCCGCTGGTTCTGTGACGTGGTACAATAGCTGCACTAAGTACGACGTCATTTGGTGATGGAAGGCAGCAAGAACGAGGAGGTGGCGGCGCTCGAGGCGCTGCGGGACTCGTCGGCGGAGCTGGTGCGCTACCTGGACGATATCAACGCGAAGCTGTTGCAGATGAACCAGCAGAACGAGAGTGAGAGGGGGAGAAGAGGGTCTGAAGGGCAAGTGGTGGTTGCTAAAAGTTTTTTTTTTTTTTTTTTTTTACTTTTTGTAGTGTCATTGCGTGTGCTGGAGAACTGGTCCAGTGTCATCGCCATCTCCAAGGTCAGCGCAGCGTCGACTGCTCCCGATGCAGCTGGAAAGTCACAGCAGGCGGCGAAGGAGCTCGTCCGGACGTCTCCCTAGGAACAAGAGTGGAGTATGGAGTTTATTTCAGAATAAACGCTGGACTGGGTATTTATACGGACGGAAGAGCTGGTTGCATGTCGTTTTATTCTCTTGTGTGTTTTTGCAGACCATAAATAGACGAGTGGCAAGGTGGTGGAGACTGGGAAGGTGGAGACTCAATAATCGACCATCAAAGTTGATTATTTGAACGCTGAGGCAGCATTGAAAGCTGCTCGCTGCTTGCCTTACAAGATCGTCATGCGCACTAACGGGTTCGAGAAACCTTTCTCGCGAGATCAAGTCACGAGTTGGCTTATTCAGCTCATTCTGATCGGAGTACGCACAGCCTAGTTAACCCTTTCGTGATTTCAGAGACTTTGCCTTACACCCGACTGCTTCAACTGTGCAATTGTTACAGGGTTTCATTGCATTCGTAGCAACATTACTCAGCTGGAAAAAGGTCAGTTCTAGCTGCAGTTATTTAACCTGGTGGAACTTTCATCACTCTAACTGCTTCTCTTTACTACCAGTGCCTGGCCATTCTCCTCCCGAATGCTGTCTTAGTAATTATCGTCATAACATCATGGTGCATTTGCGAGTCGAGGGACCCTTCGAAGCCAGTAGGGACCATACCGATTCATCTCCTCTTCTTTCACTTGTACGCTCACCGTCGTTAGTGTTTTCCCAGATACCCTCCACGATCTTCCCCTCTCTGTTGCGAGTTCCCCCAAAAGAAGCACGCTATTGCGGCCTGTGCTACAAGAACAGTCCCGGACTCGACCACCACTGCACGTGGCTGAACACCTGCATCGCTGAGAGCAACTACGAGTCGTTCTACTGCCTGGTGGTATCAGCAACGTGCCAGACTTCGCTGCAGACAGTCATAGGCATCCTCATGTGCACCCTGTGGGAAGCTGAAGTGAAGGCTAACGCGGCTGATGGCTGGGAACTAGCAGCGATCGGGCTCTTGTGGATCCATAACGCTGTTTGTATATCGCTGTCCAACTCGTTCGTGCTTCTCGCTGGTTTCCACACGTACTTGCTGTGCGTCGGAATGGGCACCTACGACTTCATCTTGGCCAATGGCTCCGACGGCCTGTGCACGCGCATGCTCAAGTGCAACTGCCTCCGCCGCGATAAGACGCGGAACAGGAATCGAAGTCACGTGCAGCATGGCGACGCCAGTGACGCAAAAGGAGCCAAGGGACGGACAAGACGGGGGTCGCCTCCAGCTGCCATTGTGCCTGCGAGTCTGTCGGTACCTTCGTCATTCCGGTCCAATACGTCACTCGAGCATGCAGCGGCGGCTGCAGCGCTGGAGTCGAGTAGAATCAGTGGCACCACCCGCGAGCTGATTATCTCGAGTTCCAACCCGACGGAAGTCGTTCCTCCCCCGGATATGGTGTTGAGCGTGGGTATCAACGAGAGTGAGGGGATCTTCGAGGACGTGGAGTTGAGCAGCCCTGTGAAGGCGAAGAGAGCGTCCAGTGCAGCCGTTACCCCCGTCATGTAAGGTCCAACCTCCATGTTGAAGGCAATTTCCTGCGACGTGTGACAAAAAGCCTTTCAACTAGCATACCTAATTATAAAGGCTCTGTGTTTTGATTGGCGAAGAGCAATTAGCCTTGTGTTTTGTATGGTCCGCGGAGTGATTGGCTATCGCTGGCCTTCTAGGGCGCAGGTGGAGCTCACCGCAGAGCATAGCAACGTTGGAGACGTCGTCGGGTAATTCGCCAGCAGAAAACCTCTTTTCACCTTAAACAAGGTACGTCCAAGTGCCTTTTGTCTCCTCTTGGCGCTTATGCTCTCAGCGACTGCCAGAGCGACGGCGCTGTGTCTTATTTAATGGGCCCGACGCAAAACTAACGCGTTGTTGGTGTTGCTACTGCAGATGCGTCACGTTGCTGCTTTGCTGTTGTGTGTTCTCGGCGGAAACGCCACCCCCGCTGTGGCTGACCTCGAGAAGGTCGTCAAGTCCTTCGGCGGCGAGTTCGACCAGGAGCAGGCCGAGAAGCTCCTGAAGGAGCTCGAGGGCAAGAACATCGAGGAGGTGGTCGCGGCCGGCAAGGCCAAGCTCGCCACCGTGTCGGTGGGCGCTGCCCCCGCTGCTGGCGCTGCCGCTGGCGGTGCTGCCCCGGCCAAGGTCGAGGAGAAGGCCGTCGAGGAGGAGGAAGAGGTCGACATGGGCGGAGGCATGGACATGTTCGGCGGAGACGAGGACTACTAGGCGTCGCCTTTTACGGTGTGACGTGCCACGCGACCTTCGGGTTGGGTAGTAACTTGAGCTTAATCGAACGCGCATGCCAGCCATGCATGTGACGCCATTCGCACACAGCGCATTTAGGGTTTCCGTCTTCATCCGGTGCAGCTTTTTGGTCGATCGGATGGAGTTTCCTGGATGAGTTGCAGTTTATTTTTTTCCGTTTGTCGGAACAGGTTGCTACGGACTTTGCTATGTAGCTATCTCGTGTCTCTACGGTTGTTGGTCCTCGTCAGTTCAGGTTCACAAGAGTCGTCTAGCCTAGGATCTTGGCACTTACGCGACGACAGATTCCAGCCCAGCCCATAGCGGATACAGCGCCGAGTGGGAAGCCTGGGAACGCCATGAGCCGCTCTACTGGGAGCATGTAGCCCTGTGGAAGCACCACCAGAGGCTCGTTCCAGTAGTACAGCATCACTAGCCCCATGATCGCCGGCTGAAGTACAGTTATGGCAACAATTATTCATAACCGTAAGTTAGTCGAAAGAATACCCTCTCCAAGTGGTCAAGACCAAATGAACGCAAACTCACTGTTCGGATGCGGTCGAACTGCTTCTGCAGCTCCGATGGCGCGCTAGCAGCCAGCCGCTCCACTGTCAATGAATGCACATCATATCCAGACGCGTTAGAGCTTAATTAGTAACGAAGAGCAGGGAGACAGCACTCTGCTAGCTCACCTGCTAGCTCCTGCATCTCCTTCTTGAGCGCGTTCATCTTGCGCGTGGCCTTGGCCTGCTCCACGAACGTCTCCACCGAATTAAGGCGGTTCACGAGCCGCACTTGAGCGTTGTACTCTCCCAGCAGCTTCTGCTCAGCCGGCGACAGCTGCGCGCCACGTCCATTCCACAGCTTCACAGCCAGATCCACAGCGAACATGAAGGCGGCGATCAGCAGCACGTCGTACACCTTGAGCGAAGTGATCGTCGGTAGCTCCACCATCGTTCTTCCGGGTATAAATCGACTTTTTGTATCGGGTTTTTATAAAGGAAGAAATATATCGCACTTAGTGGAATCTCATGATCAATCCGAGCCAAGTTGACAAAGGAGCACCATGGCGCAGGACATGCGAGCGCTGCGCAGCTACGTGACGGCCATGGACGGCCACCAGTACGACAACGTACCGGACGGAGTCGTGTGTCTGCTCATCACCCACAGCAACCTCAAGCTGCAGATGGTGGACATCCGTCTGGACCTGCACGGCACCGTCGGCGGGCTGCGGCACAAGCTGTACCAGCACACTGGCACGAAACCCGACGCCATGGAGCTGCTGGTCATGCGCAGTGACGGATCAGTGTACGTTCGTCTGGACGACGACCAGCGGATGCTCGGATTCTATAGCGTTGAGAACGGCATGCGCCTCCACGTCGTGGACAAAGATCCGTTCTCGCTCTCGAAAGGAGGAGGTTTGGAGGACGTCTCGCTCGTCAAGAAGTACGAGATCTCGGAGGAGGACTACAACAAGCGTAAGTGGGGGCAGATCTGCCGCTAGTACTAAGATCTTGCATTGACTGGGCGTATTTCTGCAGGCGAGAAGACTGTGCGTGCGTACAAGAGGGAGCAACTCGCCAAGGACCCGAACTGGAAGCCAAAGACCATGATGAACGTCGCTCGACCGGCGGTGGACCCCGATACGATTCCAGGACCGGAGACTGTGGCAGACATGAAGGTGGGTGACAGGTGTGAGGTACAACCTGGTGGACGTCGAGGGCAGGTTCAGTACCTGGGAGAGATCCCAGAGATCGCCGCCGGTTACTGGGTAGGTGTGCAGTTCGATGAGCCTGTGGGCAAAGGCAACGGCTCCGTCAAAGGAACGACCTACTTCAAGTGCGAGCAGAAGTACGGCGGCTTCGTGCGGCCGCATAACGTGGCGGTTGGAGACTTTCCTGCACTCGACCCTTTTGCAGACCTGTCGGACAGCGATGATGAGCTGTAGACTCTATTAGGGAACGTCGATACGCAGGTGCCGAAGGTGTCGGTCTGCAGCACTGCTTCAATTGTCGATAGATAGCTATCACGGGGGGTAGAAGAGTCCACATCTAGTGTGTGTTGACTTGCAGCCATCCCTTAATAAGCGGTCACCTGCGTCATAAACGACAGAACGGACACCAACGCCAGACAGGAAAATCAACTCTAACTTACTTTCCACGGTGTTTTTCTGCTCTGCTAATACACACGCTACGTCGCCCCTCCCAGCCATTCCTTCCGCACAGACCAGAACTGTAGATCTGGAGCTCTTCGACCGACACAGCGCCAACGTCCAGGTCCTGCTTACACCTCGGCCTTGCGCGTGATCTCCTCGACGTTCCAGCGTTTGCGCTTGGACAGCGGACGCGTGGCCGACAGACGCACGAAGTCGCCGATGTTGCAGGCGTCCTCCTCGTCGTGGGCCATGAACTTCTTGGTCTTCTTGTAGTACTTGCCGTACTTGGGGTCCTTCACGATGCGGGCCACCTCGACCAGCACCGACTTCTGCATCTTGTTGGACACGATCTTCCCGAACAGCGGCTTCATGGCGGCGACAACGAAGGCAACAACAGGCAGAGGCTCTGCTTGGTTAAGCTTTGTCTGGCCACACAGCCGCAGAGTAGGAACTTGTCGAAAGTGATCAGTCGATTGGAGAGGGATTGAGTTTTGACCAATGAACAGTCGTTTCGATGGTCGCCACGTCACACAGTATCCACTGTTGAAAAAGTGCCAGACGATCGCAATGGGTGAGAGCTTCTTCCTGCCGTATCTGTACGTCCCCAGCGCCGATGCGTCCTACGTGAAGCTGGTGACGCCGTGGGGGAACGTTCACATGAGCAAGGGCTTCTTGGAGCAGGTGGCGGTCAGTGTGGGCGTCGTCATTCTGACGGTGATGCTGTGGCGCTGCACCGCAAGACTCAACGCGACGCTCAAGAAGAAAACTGACGCTAGGGAAGAAGGTGAAGAAGACGCGGAAGGGAAAGAAGAAGAATTAGAAGAGGAGGAGACGACATCTTCTCCAGATGAAAAACTGGTCAAGAAAGGAGAGAACAGCTACTACTACGCCCACGAGGACAAGACGATGGTGTCGTCCTACGGCTGGAGCGACAACAAGAAGACTGTCAGGTGAGTACAAGCTGAGGGGATACGTGGGGAAGTATTGGCGTTAGATTGACGTTATGGGTTAACTTTTTTCTGCAGTATCTACCTGACGGACAACGTCATTAAGAACCTGAAGGCAGAGCAACTGGTGCTGGTACGACAGGGAACTTTTGTGTTGCGTACGTTTGAGGCAGCACTGACTTACTTCCTGGGGGGTGTTTTTTTACTGTAGAAATGGACCAAGACATCGCTGTCAATGGATCTGCTGACAGCTCCTGGAGGTGGCCAGACCAAGAGTCTCGTGATCTCAACGCTGTTCCAGGACATCACAGACGTGACGTGGGAGGCGGAAAAGGATACGCTCACTATCACATTGACAAAGGCACAGGAGCTGCCGTGGAATTCTTTGAACGGAGCCGCAAAGACGATGGAGGACCACATTGAGTACGACGACGCCTTTTACGATTAACTACCGTCCGCAAAAGAGCAAATATATTGTAGTAGATGGAAATTAAATCCACTTTCAAGTTGCTCATCCTGGAGAAGTGTTTAGGACCTATTCCGGACTCCAGAACTTGAGGTGCGAGCTGTCGTATGCGGCAGTAAAAATGCTGTTGGTCGACACGAAGGCCACACCCGTAAGGAGATCGTTCGGCACTGCCTGGGAGCTTGCGAGCGTCACGCGTGGGCCTGCTCCAGCTTTACTGGACGAGATTTCCCACGCATTCATGAAAGTATCCTCGCTAACGGACACTGCAAACTCGTTGTGCGCGTCCAACGCAGTGATCGCGCGGGTATGCGCAGCGACTTCAGCGTGTACACGGAAGTTCTCGGGGTTATACAGCCGCAAGCATCCGGTCAGAAATCCAGCCACCAGCCAATTCTCCGCCATGAAAGTCATGCAAGTCGCGGGGTAACCAGTGCTCACGATCCGGTGGGTCACTTCGAAGCCATCGTCAGGGTTGTGGATCAAGATAGCTCCGCTTGTATCGCTGCTCGCCAGTAGAGTGCCGTCAAGGGAACTCTCCACACAGCAGATGGGCTCTTCATGGCTTTTAAGAGTCTTACACACCTCGAAGCCTGATCCATCGGCAGACTTGGCATCTTCCTCCTTTCCGATCACAAGCAGCCTGCCAAGTGAAGTGCCTGTTTTGTAGAGTGAGTACTGCTACCGGTAGGTGGACTTTAAGGTTAGACAACACTACTTCACTCACCAACAACGAGACGCGGTTCCTTCATGTGAACGGAGCAAATGCCCTGGCAGTAGAGAGAATCTCCTGTATCAAATTTATACACATGAGTGCGAAAAGATATAGTGGAGGAGTTTTAGTAGTTTTTTTTTTTTACCTTCAACGTCGTCCACGAAATCCCTCAGTGCGAATTGAGCGAGACTTTCCTCGCCCACGGAGTCATACATCTGTGTTATAGTAGAGAGATTTAATAGACGAGTCGTGGTTTTTTTAGCTTCGACAGACTCAATACCTGAATGCCGTTGTCGGAGGCAACGACGATCACGACCAGGTCCTTCAGCGAGCAGAAACGCACTTGGTGCACCGCTGACTTCTCTGTACACGGCAGCTTGTGGGTCATGTAGGGTGTGTGCGTCGTGTCCACATACACCACATCGTCCACACTCGCGTAGGCCTGCAGATTGGAAACACTGTTAGGAGAGCTCAACAGACAAAATAGGAGATTCCAAACATGCTAAGGGGTACAGTACCAGCGTCTCCCCATGCCTGGACAGGTTGTTGCACACGTAGGACGCCGTGAACGCCGTCGGCTTGAGCTCTGGGTCAACGAACCACGAAGTCGCCATCCTTCTGCTTCCAATACCTTTTCGCGTCTCCTCGTTGAAAAGTCGGCAAGATCCGCAAATCGAGACAAATTACTTTTTTTTAGGTGTTCACTATGGTGTTTTCATCTATCAAAGTTTTTTTTTTTTTTTTTTTTTNCAAAGTTTTTTTTTTTTTTTTTTGCCATCTCTTAGTGAGCTGGGATCTCCTCAATCAGCACAGGTTTCGGTTGTGCAGGAGTTTCCATTTCCTCCCTCTCTTCCGAGATGGAAAATAGTTTTTCTGTAGTGTTTGGACCATTTTCCTCTTCTTCTTTTCCTTCTTCCACCTCCATCGCTTGAGGCTCTTCGGTTAATTGCTGCTGTTCGACCGATGTCGTCTCCGCTGATGAGACGGCCTCGATCACATCGTGAGCCACAGGATACAGGTCAGAGTCAGCTGCTAGAGCTACCGTGATCACTGGGAACTCCACCACAGCCTTCCGTTTCAAGTTGCTCTCTAGGCTCTGATTGCCGTCCAGTCGGTAGTACTGCGGTTGAGATGCTGGGGTGAACTCTTTTCGTAGTAACAGCAGGATCTGCTTCTCCCACTCAGGTACAGCGTACTTCTTGAGCTTGCCACGGATAGCAACGTTTTCCTACAATAAGCAGTTAAATGTCAGCACAATCCTCTCGAACCTTTTACCACATCACACTCTTACCTGACTGGGGGCTAGATACTTCCCAAGCAGCGCAAAAAGCGTGTCCTTCTCATTCGCACGGTCCTCAGCCTGACTCACAGGCACTTCAGCACTGGGAAACGCCCACTCAACACGCCAATACATGGTGTTCTTCTTCGTATCCATGTAGGACGAATTCCGAGCACGCTTGCTCATTCCAGGAGCAAGTAGCGTCAATGCCACGCCTCGTTTCCCTGAGTGCTCGGCAAACAACTGCACAGCGATCGGAAAGCGTGCTAGCCAGTCCGCTGGGATATCCGGATTAATCGGAGCCGACGTCTCCGCCGCCACTTTTCGCTTCTTGTTGCTCGTGTAGCGCCGCGCGTTGGCGTTCAATTGGCTTCGAGATCGAACTGCGCTGTTTGTTGATCGAGAAACCTCCTCCAGGAAGAAAAAGTCTTCAGAACCAACCAGAAACAACAACAACAACAACACACAAACACACGATGTTAATAGAACGATGCAGCAAAACCAAGCAAGAGCGACTGCGTCTCACCGCTGGAGAGATCTGCATCCGTGAACGTCTTGAGCCCCACAAACTTGGTGCGGTCTCGTTTGCCGTTGCAGTCGAACTGTCATCAGCATTTAAACACGGAAACACGTGGTTGTAAGCTATTGGCACCAGTCCTGTACGGTAACAGCATCAACAGCGCGAACCTCCTTCTTATGCGCTACGCAGCACTGCAGCGAACACGTGATGCGCTCGCAGCGAGGACAGCGGTACTTGACGTCGCTCTTGCCGCAGCCGCCGCACACCACCGCCATTGTCTCCTCCGTCAAGTGCATCTCCATCCCTCCGTCTCCTAGCGCGCGTTTGCTGCTGCTGCTTGCGTCCGTCATGACTCCGACCGAAAATCGCCGACTGACGTCCACTACGCCTCTTGAAAGCCAAATTCGTACTTAGACGAGTGATGGCAGCGACGTTGCCAGTCATTTTGCCATTTGACAACCGAAAAACAAAGCTCGGGCGGTCATCATCATGGAGAACATGGGCGTGGACCTCGAGATCGATGAGAGCAAGTTGTGGGACCCAGCGGAGCGCCAGGCCTACATGGACGCGCTGCCGGATATGACGCTGTTCGAGGACCACCTGGTGGAGGGCGACGAGATGGTGGCGGCCATCCAAGCGCTGATCGAGGACGGCGAGACAGCCGAGTCCTTGGCGCTTCACTGGAAGAAACAGGGCAACGACATGTTCTCCGACGCCAAGAAAGCTCATAGAGGCTACTATAAGAACGCCATGAAGTACTACACGGACGCTCTGGCCTACGCCTACAAGGCGCTGGCGCTTCCGAAGGAGGAGCGCGATCTGTCGTACGACATGAAGGAACTCACCTCCCAGATCTTGTGCAATCGTGCTGCTGTGCAATTGGAGCTCAAGAACTACGCCAGCTGCCGCTCAGATGCTGCGAAGGCCATTAACTTTGACCCCAGCAATCTCAAGGCCTATTACCGAGGAGCTAAAGCCTCTCGGTTGCTTCGGAAGCCAGCGGATACGCTGCGCTACTGTGAAGAGGGACTGAAGCTCGACCCAGAGAACAAACTGCTGCTCCAACTGCAGGTTGAAGGACGCAGATTGGTGGAGGAGCTGCGTGTCGAGAAGCTGAAGCAAGAGAGGGAACGCATGAAGCGCCGGGCTGCCACGGACAAGTACCGGAGGCTCTGCGCCTCTCGCAACATCCGCGTCGGCCGCGCTCTGGTGGACGACGAGCGTGTGCGCCAGTACGAAGGCAAGGCCGACCTGGACCCGGAGAGCGGCAACATGTACTGGCCTGTACTCTTCCTCTACGACCAGCACGGCACGTCGGACTTTGTGCAGTTCTTCGGCGAGCAGGACAGCGTGATCGAGCACCTGGCCAACATGTTCCCGGAGGACGGCCCGTACGCCGAGTGGGACACCAACCAGGAGTTTGTAGCCTCGAAGCTGGTGGTGTACGCGGCTGCAGATATGGTAGTACCGTACTCGTCGCCTAAGGAGTGGCACGTGGGTCTCAGTGGCGAGAAGGAAGAGGACGACGACGAGGTGAAGCGCATTCGACTGGAGGAGAAGCACGAGGCCAAGACGCAGTTCTGGATCGAAGTGTCGCCCTTCTGCACGCTGCAGCAGCTGCTGACCCACGAGAAGTACGTGGTGCCTGGTATCCCAGTGCTCAACATCTTCGTACGCGGCTCAGAGGCGCTCGGCAACTTCCTCACGCGCATCGAGCGCAAAGTCATGACGCTCGACGCGCAGCAGCATTAGATTTATAAGTGTAGCCATATCTAGTAATCCATAGCGATGATTGGTTGAAATGCCTCCCCGTTTCCTACTGGCTGAAAGAATCGATCGCCAACACCAGTCCGAAAGACCTCGAGCGAGATGGTGGGTCCAAGCGCTTCTTGTATCGTCCTGTGTGTCTCTACGGGGGCGACTGAGCCTCAGAGCATGCCCCCAGATTAAAGAGCAACTCTTACTGAATTGTGCTATGTCATTTATATGTCCTGTAGTCTGGCCTGATCCTCAATCCGAAGCCGTTCCTGACCAACCTCACGGGTAAGCCTGTGGTGGCGCGACTCAAGTGGGGCATGGAGTACAAGGGCGTACTGCTGTCTGTGGACTCGTACATGAACCTTCAGCTGGCCAACACCGAGGAGTACATCAATGGAGAGCTGACGGGCAACCTGGGCGAGACTCTCGTGCGCTGCAACAACGTTCTCTTCATCCGCGGCCTGTTGGACGACGAGAAGCCGCCCGCCGAGGCACCGACGGATGGCGCGGAACCCATGGACCAGTAGACTTGTTCGGATACCTATACGAGAGAAAGGAAGAGTGCCAGCGTCTGCTACGTTGTGGAGAGCAGGTATTATTAAAGACAGTTTGAGCAGTGCAACATTTGTGCCTTGCTGGAGGCAGGTGATCAGAAGATACGGCAAAAACAGGTGAAAAGACTGGAGCACCAACTGAAGAAGGAGAGTGCAAGAAGGAAATAGGTCCTGCTGAAGCCCCTATCAAGTCAAAAATTTTGCTAGCAGAACTCATAGTGTATTTCGTGAAAGCTCAATAGTCCTGCTCGATCGCTCCCTGGTATTATACTTCCACACGGTACATCCTTAGCTTCCACCCACCCTTGTTCTACTGCGATCGATCATCACTTCCATCGTGTTGGCTGACGAAGGAAAGCGCATGGGACACCAATACTCTTTTTTTCATTGTTACCACATGTGCATGCACTACGTCAAACCACAAGTGAAGCACCTTCTACGATTTCAAGAAACCGAAGAGATCGTCGTCATCCAGCTCCACGTTGAGATCAATGCGATCCCAACGGTACAAGTCCATTCCATCGTCATCATTCTTTGACTCCGTTGCTATCGCCGTAGCACTGCTATCCGCTGAGCCACTATCAGCGACAGAAGTTGAGACCGCCATAGCCTCACTCGTAGCTGCGATTACTTCTGTTGGTACGCTTGTAGCCACCACAGGAGCTGGAGTGGCTGAGGCTGGAGCTGATAGAGACGGTCGAGACAGTTGAGTTGCTGGAATCTGCTGTTGATATTGCTGATGCTGATGCTGTTGCTGTTGGGGGTGATGTTGATACTGTTGTTGCTGCTGAAGCGGCTGTGCATTGCCCCACGGCTCGCCAAGGCCCCTCTGTGCAGCTTGGGGAATCCCCCTGCTTTCGTTGCTAGTAACAGCGCTGGTATTAATGGCCCCCATACTGTTGTGGCGAGCCAAGTGCTGTGCCACCTCCACTTTGCGCGTGAGCATCTGTCGGTGAAGGTTCATCTGAGCTTGCATAGCTAGATGCATCTGCATTTGAAGGTCGCTTGGCTCCTCATGAAGCATAAATCCATCTGCGCCACCACTTCCACGCGCCATTGCATCACTTGTAGCTGCTTGAGGAAACATTCCACCACCTTCACCTACAGGTCCAGCCATACCAGCCAGTTGAGGCGACATGAGCGAGTTCAAAATGCTCCACTGGGGGTCAGAGAGCTCCGGCACCCCAGCAACAGGTAGTTGTCCTAACGGATAGCGGTATGCTGCCACGGCAGCTGCCGCCGCAGCTAACTCACGGTCTTGGTCAGGAGCCTGTTTCCGTTGGGCGTGTGCAGCGTAGGCTGGTGGCAAGTGCTGGGGTGCTATCGGGATCGGTGCTGGCATAACAGTAATCATACGATCATTGGTGGTCCGTGGGTGAGGATGGGAATGACCACTTCCGTCGAGAATGGGTTGTTGCTGTGCGCTCTGCATGAGCTGCGAATAGTTCAAGCTACGCGCGTGGGCATCAGCTGAAGCTGCGGGAGATTCACGTCGTCCTTGAGGAGTTGCCTGGCCTTTAGCATCCACCTCCATTCTGCTGTCAGTCGTATTGCTATCACCGGTATCCGAGTCGCTGTCGTCGCTGTCGCTATCACTTCCTCGACTCTTTCGGCGCTTGGAATTGCTGATAGGGAACACAAACATGGTGTTGGCTTCACTGCCAGCCCCGCTCAGTCGTTGCTGGGTCTGTCGGCGGCGGCGCTTCATGTTTCGCTTAGCGCTGCGGTCATAGTACTCGAGGAATTCCATCCGAGAGCGCTCGTAGTTGAGTCGATACTTCTGCAGATGAGACTTGAGGTGCTCCGTCGTGAGTCCGGAGTTCGGTCCTGCCGCTTCCATTAGCTGCATGAAAAGAAAGCCCAGAAGTTGTGAGTATGGTATTCCCATTGCATTAAAGATGGACGAGAGAAATCGTACAGCCAGTAGAGCTTTAGGTGACGCGTTCTTGAGACCAACTGTATTAGCAGTAACAACAAACCTCATCAGCTTCAAAAAGAGTCCGGGCAGAGGCAAAGAGGAATGTTCACATACCGTCGAAGATGGCAGCAACAAAGAGGCGATGGAGATCATCAGGCCAGATAAAGCGCTTCGTCTTGCGCTCGTACTTGCGCTGCTTCGGGGGCGGTTTGTCCTCTCCTGTAGCTGCCACAGCATCGGCCTTCCTGCGTCTGCTACTAGAAGATGATGGAGTGGCTACAGCTGCAGAGGCTGAACTACCGTTGCTAGTGCCACTGCGGCTCTTGATGTCGGTGTCCGGCGAGCGCACTGGGTTCATGGAGGGCGACGTGGACGTGTCAGTGCGCGCCTCGTCGCTGCTGTCCAGCGCCGGCGACGGCTTCTGGATGGAAAGCGGCGTCCGACTCGCTGGTGGGGGAGCACAGGCCAAATTTGCCATTCAGCTCAGCGCGCCGCCGTCCAAAAGTCTCCGAGGATGAGGCCAACGGATGGGGAGCAAAAGCGCGAATGAATGCCGCACTCTGCTCCGTCTGGCGTGTCAAATCTCACAGGCAGAGAAAGAGCACGAGGACAAGGCGCAGCAGTCAAGTCTTGACTCAAGATGCTTGTCAGCGGCGGCTGCGACTGCGGACTCAATCGACTTGTGCGGCCTCCACAGTCCTTCCAACTGGCGGCTCTGGGGAAGATCCTGCCTAATAAAGCGCGCAAGAGCCGTAGAATCTCGGCGGGATCAAAACAGTGACGTGTGTGTGTATTCGCGTGTTGGGAAAAAGTACCCACTTTGTATTTAACGCTAAAAAATGGCCACCAACACGAAAGACCCGCCAGGAAATGCAAACGCCGCCGCAGCTGAACTGCGACGAAGGGAGTTCGCAGGATGGGAACTCCTGCTGGGTCTTCGTTGCTGCCTCGGAATTTTTACTCGCCTCTTTTGTCACCACGAGTTCCGCAGCCCCACCCCATTACACTGCTGTAATTTACAGCGATTTAGCTTCACACACAGAATGGGATAGAGACTTGGTCGGACGGATTCATCGACACCAACTGACATACAACGAGCAACATGAAGCGGCCAAGCGAATCTTTGCTAATCTAAAACAATGCTATTTCGTAAGACAAAACTATGCTTATCTGTAGGTGTGTAAGTTCCCGATAAAGGGTTAAGGGAAATAAAGAATTAAGAGAGTGACTGCTGTACCCGACTGGGAACATAAAACAGATAATTTTACTACCGGTAGTTTTCGCCAGAGCGTCTATCAAGTTTTAGGCGGGCTCTATCTCTTCATTCAGGAAGCCACTGCAAGGCTATATTCTCCTTCAAACTGCTCATCGATAGCATAATGGAGAAGGAAGCACGATTCAAGTGTTTCTGGGGCGGGGTTATGCACAAGAAACACCTTTTAAGGCCTAATCAAAGAGCCTAATAAGGACCTATAAACCCTTAATAAGGACCTTCAGATCCTCCCAGTCGGGTACAGCAACAAGTGCCATGAATTAATCCTTTGATATGCAGCAAGAATTCGTGTGACTTTCCTGTGATCGCACTTACGCGAAGTGGTTTGCGACTTTTGGGCACAGCTCGGAGCTGTCAGCTCCGGGCGCAGACGACGAAGACGGCCTTAGAAAACAGGTGAAGGCCGTGAAACACAATGTTATCAGTCAGAAGAAAGTGTCCATATCGTGACGGTTCCGGCACCCAACCCCTTTCCAACATCTTGCCTACAATTTATACAGCCAATAGAATTAAAGCAGATCTAGGTTTGGGGAGTCAAATTAAGTACGACTGCTCAAAGCGCGACAATTCCGGTCAGCTTTCGTAACGATGTTCACAGGCGCAAGGAAAAGCTCTGTAAGGGCTTGTACAGACCTGGCCAAAAGGATAAGACACCCCACGAATTTTACGTTTTCTCAGCCAATCCGCAGCCT